>CAKNYM010040553.1:0-20821 GCA_932195095.1 Andricus curvator
TCAGTTCATTGTTTAAACATTTTAAACTTTTTTCATTAACTGAAAATATGCGAGTTCTGCCAAAAGAAATAGAATTTGCTAAATTTTTAATAGATTTAGGCAATGGTTCTTTGGATGATAAAAATGAGAATGTGGAGCTTCCGAAACAAATTATTGCAAATGTAGGTTCAGATATAGTTCAAGATGTTTATGGAAAGTTAATGAAAGAAAAAAAAATTGATGAACTTTCGGAATGTGCAATATTATCAGCTAGAAATGCAGATGTAGAAAATATTAACAAAAGAGTTGTTGAGCTATTAGATGATAGCAATGAAAGAATTTATACAAGCATAGATAGTGTCGATGACTGCGATAATGACAATATAACTGAAGTTATTTTACCGGAAGACTTAAATAGTTTATCTCCACCAAGTCTTCCGCCTCATGAATTACGGCTGAGAATTAATTGTGTGATCATGCTGATCAGAAATTTAAGTATTAATGAAGGGTTATGCAATGGCACTAGACTACTTATTCTAGAACTTACTAATAACTTATTAAAGTTAAACTTAAAGTTTTTAAGTGGTGGTTTTAAAAAAAAATAGTCGATTTTTTTTTAACCACCCTAATATATATATATATATATATATATATATATATATATATATATATATATTCAGGTTTCTCTCAAGCCCAAAGATCTGGTTGAACTGGATGACGAGCTTCGTGGAGGTTTTTCCGAAGAGCCCGACCTCTGGGCTATCAATTGTAGTGTGTATAATACAGCGAGAGCTTTGGCGGATGCAAGCCGTAAAACAAAACCAACGGTTGATCATAAGACCAAAAGACAAATGCATCACCTCAGCACAAACATAGGCTGGGCAAGGCAGTACGCGTCCCGCATTCAGTGTGTGATTGACTACATAACATCTGGCAGGACTTGCACTGCCAAAGTTCGACAGTTCGCGCGAGATCTGCGGATCCGTTATCACACACTCAACAAGTCAAAGCTACTGACCATCAGGCAGCATATTGTTGACAGAATACGGGTGCTATCTAACGCTAGGAGAAGTCTAGAGCGGTGAGAGAGGTGGGCCAGAGAAAATCAACAGTTTTTGTCTGACCCATCTTGACTCTTCCAAGACCCTTCAGTTACTGTCGTCCACCCGCCCACACCAGAGGAGGTCGAGGCATTTTGGAGAGAAGTCTACGAAGTCCAGCATCTACTGAAAGAAAACTCCAAGACTACAATAACTACCGAGGAGGTGAAAAAAGTATTAAGAGGCATGAAGAACTACTCCGCTCCGGGACCAGATTCTATCAAGACCTTCTGGTGGAAGAAGTTTGCTTCAATCCACCAGCATTTGGCCCGCATTCTCACTTTGTATCTAAAGTCGGAAGAGCCTATTCCGGAGTGCTTGCAGGAAGGGCGCACAGTGTTCCTGCCGAAGACGGGCAACTTAGCTGACCCTAAGAATTACAGGCCAATAACTTGTCTGAACACACTATAAGATTTTTACAGCTATCCTAAATGATGGGATTGTTCGGACAATTGGACCTGTGTGGCGAGAGATGTACGAACAACGCGGCTCAAAGAAAGGCGTAGCAGGACGTCGGGAGTACCTGCTCATCGATAGATGTGCCTGAAAGACGCAGCATCCTATCAGCGTTAGCTCTCGATGGCCTGGATTGATTACTGGAAAGCTTTCGATTCAAGCTCCCATAGACTTATCATCTGTCTGTTGGAAAGCTTTAAGGTTCATTCACACATCGTGAGGTGCGTAGAGAGATTGATGCCGCTTTGGAAAACCAGATTTACTATCTCATCTGGAAAACATCGTGTGATAACTAACAGTGTCACCTTTCAGAGAGGTGTCTTTCAGGGCGACACCATGAGCCCTCTTCTCTTTTGCCTCACATTATTGCCACTATCTCTTGCACTTCGCCATTCCGAAGGGTACCTCTGCGGCAAACCTGGAAATCGAAAGCATAAGGTCACTCATGTATTTGACATTAATGATCTTAAGATCTATGCTAAAAATAAAGAGAAGCTACATCTAGTTCTCGACATTGTCAAAGAGAAAAAAAAACTTAATGGCATCCTCGAAGACCCTGAGCTCCTCGACAGAAGCGCTATACGGCAGCTTGGCGCTGGAGAGGCCTATACATACCTGGGCATTCCACAGAGCCGCATTCAGGACGTGAAATCTATAAAGGCACTGTATTCATTTGGACTGGTTTCATGGACAAATGACGAGCTCAGATCTCTCGATATTGGGTCCCGAAAGGTTATGCACATGAACAAAAGCATGCACCTTAAGTCTTCTGTTGCGCAACTTTACATCTCACACCGTCCAGGTGGTGGCGGAATACTGAATCTTGAATGTCTTCACAACAGGATTATTCTGGGTACAGCAAATATAGCTGCAAATGGACAAGACCCTCTTCTTAAAATGGTCCGGAAGCATGAAGTAGTGGGCAAAGGGGGTTGTCTGTACAAAGCAGCGGAGGAGGCTGCTGAAACACTCGGCCTTGACTCCAATATCAGGCGTGAACAAAATGCATCAAATCTTATCCATCTCGAGTATTCACTACTGAAGGCCCGCATTAAGAAAGCACAGGAGAAAAACTTCCGCCAACAGCTCCTTGACAAGAGGATGCACGGCATCTTTCACAGAAATGTGGACGAGCAGTCGATGTCGTACGAGCTAACGTTTGCTTTCCTTAATTCACCCGGATTGAGGTCGGGCATGGAGGGTTTCATTTTGGCATGTCAAGACGGTGTCATTTGCACTCTAGCATACCGTCGCCACATTTTGAGCCAAGAGATTCCCGATAATAGCTGCAGAGCGTCTCATGCACACCCCGAGCATCTAGGACATATACTATCTAGTTATCCAACTCATGCTAGAATTACCTACATCCAAAGGCATAATGCGGCAATAAGAGTGCTTCGTTACCATCTCTGTCACTCTTACGTTATTAGCCCAAATACTCCGCTTCTAGATCCGCTAAACGCTCTTAGGGAAATGGAGTCAATTGTCCAAAATGAGAAGTGCCGCATATACTGGAACTTCATATTCTCGACAGTCGTTTCTGTTGCGCACTCGAGGGCTGACATAGTTCTACGTGACTTCGAGAAACGAACCATGTTCGTTATCGAATTTTTGGCACCAGCTGACAAAAACGGCATAGCCAAGGAGAAAGAAAAGAAAGAGAGGTATAAAGACTTTATAAGGGAGTTGCGACGGTTATACCCGGAATATTCTGTTAAGCTAATCGTCTTGATCATCGGCGCTCTTGAAGTTGCACGGTTTCACTGGTTAATAGCCTGAAAAGCATCCCTGCGGGTCATCAAAATGCTAAGACACTTGCGGGGAAAATGCAGAAGGCGGTCGTCTTTGGGTCGCTCCGTGTCCTGAGAGTGCACGAGACCTTTGATCATCGTATAGAATTCGTCGCAGACTTTAACCATCTATCTCACGGTCGTGATATGTGGTTACAGCTGCAATTTTACCGCGATTTCGCTAGAAGCGGGTGCAATTTTTCAGATTAGCACGCGCTCCCGGCGAAATCGTCATCACTATCAAAAAACACTCACTTCATAGGATGTTCTCGCACCATTTCGGTAAGGGGCTATCCAACGCTTCTGGGGGCTCTACAGGCTCATAACATGGTGGTTTCGAATTAAAATATCTTGCATCACTCGTAGGATTACACACGTCTTTACGCGGGGAATTCAATGTTCGCAGGACGACCGGAAAAACTATGGCCGAAGGCCATGGGTTTACTACTCGTCCTGCGAACATTGACCTCCCCGCGGTAAAGACGTGCCTAAACCTACTTGTGATGTAATATACTATAAATTTAGAAGAGGTCCAATGTTTTACATGCTTTTATTTTGTAGTTAAGTTATTAATATTTAAATTGAACATTTTTTCAGGTATGAAAGTTTAAAATTTCTAATTTGTATGTCTTTGTTTTTAGAGGCCAGTCTGAAATATTTATGTTTATGTATTTGACTGCTAATAAGAAACTTTTTACAACACTATCATGAAAATGGCGTGTTTTCGTACTTATGATCTGTGTGTAATATGGCGCATTTCGAACGATGCGAATAAAGAACGTACGAAATGAGGAATGCTTACGAAAAGGCCTCTTTTCGTAAGCATTCCACATTTTCACAATAAGTGAAAGGAAGATGTTAGATAAAGACGGAAATAGGTCGATGTTTTCAGCGACAACTGTAGCGCGCTCGTCTCGCGAGATACCGTGCAGAAATATATACGCTACAAAAACTAATCAGTACTTAAAATATTAAATTTTGTCTTTTCAAACAGATAACATTTTTTTATGAGTAAACTATAAGCTTTTATTTGTAATTTTTATTAAAAAAGTAATTTTTCATTTATACAATTTAAATTTTGCCGCAACTTTGACTTGAGCAACTATAGCGCACCTAGCGGCGGAGAGGCTACCGGCTTTTATAACCATATTTCTGAATGCTGTCACGCGTTTATTGATTTTTTTTTCAGTCGGGGGGCTTCGCTCCCTGCACCCCACAACTTCGATCAGGTAGCGTTTTTTTCACACTTTTCATGATCTTGTTGTAAAAAGTTTCGTGCATGTCTCGTGGTAGGGCCTTTTCTTGACTCGTGCAGTGTTTTTAGCCTCGTCTTCGGTTCGGGCACCTTCGGTGCCCTCACCTACGACTCGTCCTAAAAACACTGCACTTGTCACGAAAAGGCCGTCGCCTACCACTTGTAATGCAATATACTATAGCGCGCAAAATATGATTTCTAGTATAAAATTAGTTAGAAATTCGCCAATTTAATTAGTTATATCTCTCTATGTGTATACAATTTTCCGATCCCGCCCCTTGTAGGTCACTTCTCTGGGTCCGCGCCTGTTCAAATATTCAAATCTACAAAACTGAAAAATCTTTTTAAATTTGTAACACAGTATGATAATTAAAAATTTCGAAATGAAACATTCAAAATTATTAATTGAATACTGATACATATTCCAATTTTCAAGCTTCTTTCCAAATTAATCTATAAAGAAAATAAAACAATTTGCCTTTAAAAAAGCCATGCGAGAACTAGGCATTCCAAATGTAATTATTTTAAATTTCCTATTTGATAATATTTTTTAAGTGAATAAACTATACAATTTAAAATTATAAAAATTATAAAAATATAAAACAAGATCACTGTGATCCTTTGTGTTCTGTTTTCGCGCGCTGTAGCGCGCGTATAATGTTGCTAGTATACAATATAATATATAACAAAAAAAATTATAGGAAATTCAATATTATTGAATTTCCTATAATTTTGTTTGTTGTTATAGAATAATCAGTATTTAGGAATAAAGATAATATTCTGAAAGAATTCTTGCAATATCTTAATAGTATAAGGGTTTAATTAGCCAATTACCATTTTTGTGTACTTTCATATGAGTAGACCAAAATTATTCATTAATGAAAAAAATGGAGAATCCACAAAGAAATTATTCACTTTGTACTACTCATATGAAATAAATGAAAATTGTAATGTGGGTTTTAAACTGAATTGTGAAAAACGTATAGTTGGAAAAAAGCAATCCGTTTCGAGAAGAAAAAAGTGTGAAAAGTCGATTTTGAGTGTACAGTAATTGACCGGTTGTTGCAATAACGGCGTTCTTGCATTTTTATAAGTTACTTCTTTGAAATTTGTTCTTCATGAAGTTACGTACAAAACAAATGAAAAATAAGTTGCTTATAAAAATGCAAGGACGCCGTTAGTGCATCCAAACGCTCAATTATTGACGAAGACATTTTTTAACCTTATAATCATGTAATTACGATGTTATAAAATTAAATACTCATACTCTTCTCCAAGTTCCTCGTTTCGCAAGAAATCCCTAGAGCTACAAATAAGTAAAGAGTTTCAATGCGAGATGAGGAAAACCAACGAGAGATACTAATTTTGACCGTGCTAGTAGTTTATTTCGATTTTACATAAAAGTGATCGTCTTTGAAAATTAACCGCATTTGGCCTCACCTTGAACAAATACAAGTATTTAAAGGTTTCTTAATTGATTATCCAAGGTGTTTGTTGATTATAAGGATCGTTGAGTACTTGCGTTTTTAAAATGATGATAATCCTTGGTTATGGAAAGCAGAAACCTTCCGGTAGATTTGAACGTTTATAAGCTTCCTTTAAAGATCAATGCGATTGTTTTGAGTGGTGGTTTCGTAAAACTCTCTTTATTATAAATATTCTGTTATTGGTTTGTATTTTTTTTATTAATTCCAAAAAATAATGAAGGGAACGGCTTTGAGGTGTCATGTATTAACAAAATATTCCGTGCAATAATGGAAAGATGATGTTAGTTGATGTTTCACGGTTGCGTCTCCAGCTGTTTATACGTTAAAACGCTGTGAATAAAAGTCTTTTTAAAATAGATTATACACAATAGAACTTAAAAAATGATACTGATTTATTGAAAGGTTCTTCATTTCGAAAACTCACACACAATATTATTCCTAGAATAATATTATAATATAATTTGTTCAAACGATTGAAAATTAGTTTAAAAATATTTGTAAAGTTGTATTTTACTGAATAATAATAATTTGTGCCAAAACTAGTTTTAAAAAAGTCGCGTTTGGCATAAATTTGACAGAACTGCTATTTTGCATCTTTGGAGGCTTTTTCGGGCACAATATAATAAAGGGGTTTGGGGGCGGGTCTCAAATTTAAAAGTTATTCGGTGCTAATTATTCCTTGAACAATTCTTAAGAAGTGACTGAACTTCAATTTACAAAAAGTTTACAAAAAGTAGTTTTCCCCCTTTTTACGAAAACTTGACTTGAAATAGTATATTATGCATCTAGGGGGAGAAAAAGTGCCTCTCCCCCTTGGCGCATACGATATTTTTTATAACAAATGGATGATTTCAGACATTTCTCGAAATACAGTCATGATTTCAGTCCATATTAGATTTTGTATAATGAAGCATGAAATTAATGTTAACCTAATTTATGGTAATTTTAGAGGTGATTTGTAACTTACCATAAGTAAAAGTTGCTTTCGTATTCAGCCAATCAAAAACTACAAGGCTATTTGGAGGAAAATGTTTCATCGTGTAGGCAAAAATGGGCACTTTTTTGTCACCCTTCTTTGGAATAGAGTCATCCACAAAAATTTAGTTTGCCTTGTAGTCAAGTTTTTTATAAATTTCGACTCCCAAAGAATTTAAATGTGAAATTAAAACTTAATTTTTTTTATTTAATAATTCATAATAATTTATTACGAAGTGACACAATATCAACCGGAAATGTCGAGTTTCGAAACGAAACATGTGGCGCCCTCATGGCTTGAAACACGTGGTATGACATCACACGCCTTCAAAGCTGAAGAAAATTCATTGTCAGTTTGGTAAAAACAATCAAAATAATTAATCATCAACGTTTTTTTGCTAAAAGGTTTTATTTTTATGGAGAACCAGTATGCCTGGATACGTTATAAAGCCAGTTCTGATAATTTGCAAAAGTGAGTACACTTATTATAAGTGTTTTTGGTGCGAAGTGCTCCCATTTCAATGTTGCTGAGATATATATATATATATATATATATATATATATATATATATATATAATTTAAAAAAAAGTTAAACAACCACCGCAGGGTCCCACTAAGAGCAACTGCCATCCAAAAAATGTCAATAGCCCCCAGTAGCACCGCGGTAAATCACACCCACGGCCACGTCTCACAACCGTGAGATGGGTGATCATAGGCAACGACGAAATCACAACGACAGGTCGGCGAAACCCTCGTGTGTCTTGAGGACACGAAGCGACCCAAGGATGACAGCTTTCTGCATCCATCTCGCAAGTGCCTTGGCATATTTTTGGCACGCGGGTATGGCTTTAAGGTTACGAACCAGTGATAGTTTCGCACCTCCGAGAGCACCTATCACAAGGACAATTACTTGTACCGAATACTTTCGGTACCGTCGTTGTAGCTCTCTTTTAAGGTCTTGATACCTCTCCTCTTTTGCTTTCTCCTTTGCAGTGATGTATTCGGACGGAGCCGAGAATTCGATCACGAATATAGTTCGTTTTTCGAAGTATTGGAGAACAATGTCTGGCCTCGAGTGCGCAACGGAGACTGCGCCCCGAAAATCGTAGTTCCAGAAAATTTGGCACTTCTCGTTTCGGACAAACGACTCTATCTCCCTTGGAGCATTCGGCAGGGCAGGGTCGCGGCCAACACCGTAACAGCGACAAAGATGGTAATAAAGCACTCTTAGGGCCGCATTATGTCTATAGATATACGTCGTTCCTGCGTGGGTCGGACATCCATAGTTTGCTCCTTCGACAAGGACTGTTTTTTACATTTCTGTGAAAGTTTCCGTGCATTTTCTTGTCGATTAGCTCTTGGTGAAAATTGTCAACCTCTGCTTTCTTCACTTTGGTTTTTAGAAGTGAAGCATCTACATGGAGTAATGCACTTTCCTCACTTCTGATGTTAAAATTCAGGCCAAGGGGCCATTCGCAACGATGTAAGCTGTACTTAGAACAATCGGGTTATGCAGACACTGGAGATTCAGAAGTCCGCGTCCGCCTTTAAGGCGTGAAATATATAATCGCGGAACTGACCAATTGATATGTAAGCTTTTATGCATATGCACGATCTTACATGTAGTGACATCAAGGGCCTTAAGCTCGTTCTTCGTCCATTGAACTACTCCAAATGAGTAGAGTAGAACCGGGATGGCAAGCATGTTAGTCGCAGATACCTTTTTCAACGACGACAGATTGGAAGACCAAATCTGTCGAAGAAGATGCTGTTATCTGCTTCGGAGAGACTCCTTCACTGATGTTACGTCCTGAATGCGGTTTTGAGGCACGCCCAGGTATGTATTGGTCTCTCCAGTATTAAGATGTCTGATAACACTTATATCCACAAGCTCAGGGTCCTTGGGAACGCCAGTAATCTTTCCTTTCTTCAGATTAATTTTGGCACACTTGTCCAAACCAAAGTCCATCCCAATCTGTCCTGTCTAGTTCTTGACGATATTTATAGCAGTTTGAAGTTTTCTTTTACCAGAGGCATAGATCTTCATGTCATCCATATAAAATACATGAGTGACCTTATGCTCGGGCAGATTAGTGTCGACACAGAGGTATCCAGGAGAATTTCGTATTGCGAGAGATAGAGGCAGAAGTGTGATGCAAAAAAGCAAAGGGCTGCAAAAAAGCATAGGGTGTGTCACAGACACACCTGTCAATTAGCAGGTTCTCTCGACAGCCTGCTACACCTTTTTTCGAGCCTCGTTGTTCGTACATCTCTCGCCATACAGGCTCAATTCGTCGAACAATCCTGTTGTTGAGGACAGCTGTAAAGATCGTATACAGCGTGTTCAAACAAGTTATTGGCCTGCAATTCTCTGGGTTGGACACGTTGCCTTTTTTTGGCAGGAGTATAGTGCGTCCTAACACCAGCCACTGCGGAATGGGCGTCTCCGACTTTAAATATGAGGTGAATATGCGGGCCAAATGTTGGTGTGTATAAGTGAACTTCTTCGACCAAAAGTTCTTGATGCAATCTGGTCCAGCAGCGGAAAAGTTCTTCGTGCCTCTAAGTGCTTTTTTCACCTCTTCGGCAGTGATTGATGGACATTCCTCCTCAGATTTTATGAGGTTGTCGCAAAACTCCTTGAAACGGATGATATTGTCAGTATCTTCTTTCAACTCTAGTGTTTTCGGGATCTTGTACACCTCTCTCCAAAAAGTCTCTACCTCCTTGGGCTTCGGTGGATTTTTTTACAGAAACAGGTAGATCGCTGAAGAGGCGCGATGGGTCAGCGAGAAACTGTTGATTCTCCCTGATCCATCTCTCTCTCTCTTCTGTATTCTCCTCCTTGCGTCAGATAACAGTCGTATTTTGTCAACAATATGCTGCTTGATTGTCAGCAGCTTTGACTTGTTTAGTGTGTGATTCAAGATCCTTAGTTCTTGGGCGAACTTTCGAACCCTTTCCGTAAACGGTCTACCAGATGTTATGTAGTCAATCACACATTGAACACGGGACGCATTCTGTCTTGCCCATCTAATCTTCTTGTTCAGTTGATGCAAGCGTCTTTTGGTCTTTTGATCCATCGTCGGTTTCAGCCTTCGATTTGAATCAGCCAAAGCTCTCGCAGCACCATAAACTGAGCAATTGATGGTCCAGATGTCGGACTCTTGCGAGATATCTCCACGAAGGATGGCATCCATTTCAGCCAGATCTTGGGGCTTAGGAGGAGCTTGCATGTTAATGTTCCTTCTTGTAATGAAATTGCGACCATCTCTCAGAAGGTGCCTGCTTTCTGCGGTTGGTCTCAATGTCGCTTCCTCATCTTCGTCTGCAGCTTGATAAAGCAGCGGTTGGGGAAGCGCTCCGCGTACATATCCATTTTTCCGGAGGTTGACGGCTTGATTTCGCAAAAACTGATGCGAAACGTGCTGAAGCTCTGGGTGTTTCTGGCACCACAGAGTGTGCATACGCGCCATAAAGCCTCGATGAACAGGGATAATGCTGGCATCGTAGCAGTCTAACAAGTCATCCTTGAGTTGATCCGTCCACTGAATGTGGGCTTTTCGCCGGTTCGTCGTCGTGTTTCCATCTAAATTATTTTCAGCACCCCGAACTCTAGGCTGATCGGCATTGTTTGCCGACCCATTGTCGGCTGCTCTGCGCGTTCGATTGTCTTGAACCGCATCTACAACATTTTGGTGTTTTGGTGGTTTCATTGTTGTTCCCATGAGCAGCTGGGGAAAGAGTTAGTCCATCCTTGTAGAGCCCCGCGTGCAAGGATAAGGCTGATACTCTGAGAGCTCGCCCGGTATCCCAGAGTCACCGTTTGAGACACCTAACCCAGGTGCCATTCAGCTTTCGGTACGGTTGTTACGCCTTCGCTTAGGAGTTATTCCTTCGGGACCATCCCTGGACAATTGTCCGTGACTGCTTATTAATTATTGTAACCATATTCAGCAGAAACCCTTGGTACAGGGACTCTCTATCCGCAACCCGAGGACGCGTTCGGTGGCTTTGTCATAGGCCCTTCGGTTCTATTCCAAAGGAATCGAAACCGAAAAAATATATATATATATATATATATATATATATATATATATATATATATATTCGTTCTTTATAGTGGATACTCTTATTTAAAACTAGTAGCATGATTCCAAAGTTAAAAATGTCTACTTTTTATAATACTTGTTGCGTAAATAAATTATTTGATTTTGAGGTTAGAGTTCACATATATCCAGGTATCCCTTATATAAAACACCGTTGAACGTATGTCAATTATGGGTTTTATGTTATCAAAAAATCATATTATTTTATATTTTCCTATTTAAAGTAAAAATATTTTTGCAACACAATGTCCCGAAAGTACGCCTTTCGATGCCTGTAATCTGTGTCCAAAGGAAGTCTTTTCTTCAAGAAAACTAATTCTATCGCCGCGCATGCGCACTCCAAGAAAGAAATATAATTTCTATCGCTGAGCATGTGTACTTCGATCAGGAAAAATGATTTTATATCGCTAGGCATGCGCACTTTGAGCAAGAAAATTATTTCTATCGACGGACATGCGCACTTCGATTCACTCGGTTAACTTCCATCTCGACCTAAAAACATCAAACCTCCTACTACTCCGCTGATGAGGTAGAACAAACTGACGCGCCGCCTAGCTAGGCAAAGTTGAATTAAGTCTAGTGTACGTAAACGCTGCCGATTGAACGGCACTGAAACGGCACTCCCCAGGGCCGTTTCATCGGCAGGGAAGTAGAATCGTCAGTTAGGTTATGTATTTATATTTGTATTTATTCAAAAAAGTCCCTAGGGCTAAATAGCCCTCTAAGGAACAAGATAATACAGGGTCATTACAAATTTGTGCAAGCACTGATCGGCAGTATATTTGATTAATCTTATAATCTAATCTATAAACTAAATAAAATAAATAAATAGAGTCGAACTCATAATACGTATCAAATTAGGTATCAGATTAATGCGTAGTAACTAACATTAGGTGATTATTTAGTAGTTCTTGTGCATGTTAAGGTAGAAATAAAGAGGGAAAAACTGTGTGTAAAAGAAATACTTTGCAAAAGTTAATGAAAACAAAAGGAAATTCGAAGATGAAATGTTTAAAAACTAAATATAAGAGTTTACCAGTAAGTAATTTCAAGAGTTGGGTCAGGAGTATTGTACAAATATTTGAAAAAGAGATTCTTGAAATGATACAAGGAAGGTGCACTTCTAATATCGTACGGTACTATTATGTCAGAGTCAGAGTATTTTTAGTAATTTTTAAATTCTTTTGAAGTGGGGTTTTTCCTTTTGCGGGGCTCCGCCTCCGACCCGCAGCCGGGGCTCCGCCCTAGACTCCGCAGGGTCTGCGCCCCTGACCCCTGCACTCCCCATACGTCTGCATACCATGTGCAACTTTCGTGGCAATTCTTACAAAAATAGCGTATGATACTCGGATGCAATGGCGTTTAGCAACTCGTGTGATGCTTTATATCATAAAATACTGTTATATTCGTAGGAATGATCTTCGCAACAATATACAGGTTGAAGTTAAAGATGTTGTAGGGCACATGGCATGCCGCACAATTTTGTACCATTTTTTCATTCCTCACCTTTGGCTATAGATATAAGTAATTTTCCTGGATTTTTGACATTGGCATTCTTACATTTAGGCGGAATAGGCACGATAGAAATAGGATTTTGAAATGTGTACAAATTCTTCTTCTTCAAATAGAAATTCGAAATTTTTTTTTTACAGTATGCTGGTATTATTAGTGATTTCAAAGCATATACTTTAATATGAAAAAATAAATAATAAAATTAGTGGATGACCCTATTCGCTGAAAACCCAAAGTTACTCGGACCTCACGCTTGGATTTTTTGCCGTAAGATTCTAAATCTATTTATTATATATTCTTTTCTGTAAAAAATGTAGGGATTTGGGTAGAAAATCGGTCCGGGAGAAAATTTGTTGCAAACTGGCCCAAATCGCTTAAAATAGTACCTGCCTGCAGGGATATTTATCAGTATCCCACCTGTTCAAGCTGGGCTTGATACTGGATATAGACTTTGATAAATTATTTCTATTCGTTATCATAACGATTCAACATGCTTTAAACAAAAAGACACTTATTATTTTACTTTATGCTCATCTGCGCGAGCTATTTTAATCATAATGATAATAAATTACTGAGCTATTATTGTCTCTATTATTTATAGAAAAATCAATGAACGTTCATTGCCAGACTAGAAAACACACAGTGAATCAGCAACTTTCCGATAAACGTAAACTTTATGACGAAGAAACCTTTTCTAAGAAGCTTCAATGTGCAGCTGGCGCCGAAAAGAAGTTCTGTGGGCAAGTTACTTGTTCATCAGGTTTGTATGAAGATTTTAAAGATTTTTACACTTTGTAATTGCAGCAATTACATTCATCCTTTTTTCTTATTTTCAGATCTGAACCAGAATATAGCAGAAAGTTTTGAGAACAATATGCAAGTTGTCCTCACAAATATGAAGAAATACTTACTAGAAGAGCCATTTTCATCTGAATTGCAACAATCTTTGAACCATATTTTCTGTCATACAGAGGATGCATTGTCTGTCCGGAAAAGTGGCTACAAGACTCTGTTAAGAAACATGAGTTTCGAAATTTTAGGGAAGTCTCCATTACAGGTGCTTATCTTTTTTTCTTTCAGTAAAAATAGGAACCTTTAAAAAAAATGTAATTCCTGTCAAATAAATTTTGGTATTTGAATGTCACATCTTGATAAATATATTAATTTCTTTATTCTAGCCAATAGCTCGACAGAATGGCATACAGTTACTGCAAGAATTTCAAGATTATCCATTGTTTTGTGAAGAAATAATTAATGATTTAACAAAAGGTTTAATGCGCTTATCTGCGTTAACCTATGACAATACTTCTGATGGTTTAAAAGTGGTTGATGACACAGTATTTTTACTGCACTCACTTAAAAAACTTTTGGAGATATTTTCTGAGATGAGCAACGATTTAAACAATGAATTAGTTTGTAACAGTTCAAAATATATTAAATATAAAAAAAGTTACAATAATTCATTGTGGAAGAGTATTCAACACAAGAAAGTGCAAAAATGGAAGGCACGATTAGAAAAATTTAGCAGGTCAAACTATGCGCAGGTTCCTTTTATGGCAAGAAAATGTGCTGAATTACTTAATATTCAATCTGCATAAAAAATTTCAGTTTTTATTACTCAATGAGAAAACGAGTCCTTTTTATTTATAAATACTTATGTCTATATGATCTTAAATACTTTTAATTATGTATGGCCTTCTTATAGACACCTTAATAAACTTTTTTTCCTATGTATATTTTATACCTATTGCAGTTGCTATACACATAACTGAAGTATTCGAGATTGTAATACTTGAAGTAGGGCAAAGAGGGCGGATATTTCGTGATTTTTAATTAAGAAAAGGTAGGGGAAAAGGGGTGATGGCAGGTGAAAAAATTATTTTTAAAAGCGTTACGTAATATATGGACAGTCCCTCAGAGCAGCCACTAAACTCTAAGAAAAAAATTTCCGGTTTCTTACGGTTAGCAACAATTATTCCCTGCGATTAAAATGAAAAATTCTAGATTAGAGAGCTGAACAATTTTTTATTCAACGTATTAAAAACTGCACTGCATTATGAACAATTACAAAATGGAAGCCTTCAATTAGAATAATTTTGATTCTAAAAGAACCCAGGCTTGAGAGTTTTTCTCGCTGTCTTAGTAAAAAATGTATGCTAAGTGAATTAGTAAATAAAATATATGTGCAAGGATATAAAAGGAGGCGGTAGAAATTCTACAAAATTAAACTTTACACGGCATACTCTCCACAGCTAAATCTTCTTGCGGGGACTCTAAACAATCATAATTATTTAAAAAATTGAATATATTAAAATAAATATCAACACAGTAAAATCCTACACCGTAAATCTCTACCACGGTGGGCTTTCATGGAACCAAACCCAGAAGATCTTGTACCTCCCAGTTTCTTTCTGTTCTTATTACTTTTATACCTCACGATCATTTTGAAGCCAAAAAGAAAAAAATCGTTGGATCCGTTTTTTAAAAAACTCAAATACCTTATCTCTCAGCCCGCACACTCTTATCGCCTTGCCTTCCTCGCTTCGCCTCGCCTAGCTCGCATGTCGCTACTTTCTCGCATTGCCAAACTCTTCTTCCGCGGCTAATACCTACTACTTATCTACTATTTACAATATTTACAGATTACTTATATCTACTTTCTCTCCTATTTACAGTCTTTCCTTTTCCATTCCTCTCCCTTCTTCCTTCTCTTCTTCTCCATCTTGCCCAACATTCCCTTCACCCATGCTACTGTCCGTTTGCCCCCCCTTTCATGCATCAATACCTCCATGCTTATACCACTCCTTTCCACCTCTACGCACTCCTCCAACCAGTGCTCCACTCTTGCATCCCCCTTTCCACACAATTCACACATCCTCTTCGCCCTAGAGAGTCAGAACCAATTAAAACCCTCCATGCACCCACATCTCATCCTCGCTATAAGCTCCTGACTTCCTTTCTCTCCTTTCTCACATAAATATTGCTCTGTCGCCCTTGGCATAATCTACACATAGTTCCCGTTAAACCTTGACTCTCTTATTCTCTCTTTCCCTGCTGTCTCCTCTCTCTCCATGCCGTTTTTCTAACCAACTCATATACCTTCCTTCCTTCCTCGTGCATCCTTCTCACTTCATCCATCTGCAGTCCATTCGTTCTAAAGTACCTTTCCCTTTCAACATCCATCTTCCCACTCCCTCTCCTGTTCTCCTTCTCCCACCAAAACTCCCTAACCAGCTTACTTCCCCCCTCTTCCAAAAATTTCTCCTCATATTTACACGCCTGAATCCCCGCTAGAATCCCTACACTCGTTCTCTTCGTCTCCCTCCTGACAATATAATTAGACGTGTACCTTGCCAACCCCAGTGTCCACTTTACATACCTCTACTCCATACAATAGCACACTCATCATTAGTGAGTCAAACAATTTCATTCTCCTTCCAAAATCATCTGCGAATAACTTCTTTCCCAACCCCCACACCTGCCTCATCAACACATTTGCCCTCCTCACTCTCTCTTTTATGTGACCATCCACTCCCCCATTCCTCCGAAACAAAAAGCCCAGGTACACAAACTCTTTCACCTCCTGCAGCGCCTTTCCCTTCCGCTTCCACTCCCTTATCCCTTCCCCCTCCATTTCTGAACACCATAACCTTGGACTTTTCCACATTCAGCTCTAACCTGTTCTTATCCAGGTATCCTCTCAACCTCTTCATCATCTCCTTTAAGGCCTCCTCGCTTCTTGCCAGCAACACTATGTCATCTGCATACGCTAGTGACCAAATTCTAACCACATCCGCAATTAAAATCGCAAAAAGGATTGGGCTAAGCGGACACCCTTGCCTTAACCCCCTATCCATTCAGAATCCCTCCGAAATCTCCTCCCCTCCTCTTACCTTATCTTTGGTCTCTTCATATATCTCCCTTAACCTCTCGATCAGGCCTCTCTCCACGGAAAAGCGCCTTTGAGATCCACAAAAAACGCGTACACTCTCGACCCCTTCTTGGCTAATTCTCTATCCACCACGTGCTGCAGAACGTAGATATTGTCGATAGTACTCCTACCTGTCCTAAAGCCCGCCTGCGTCTCCGGCAATATACCTTTCCCCTCGAGATCCTTCGGCAGCCTCTCCGCCACCACCATCGCGTATACTTTATACGCCGTATTCATTAGCGTAGTCCCTCCATAATTTTCCTGTCGTTTCTTATACAGTGGCACTATTAACCCGTCTCTCCACCCTCCTGGGAATCCCTCCCCCCACCATACTTTACCTCCTTCGGCCTCTCCCTAACCTCTTGTGTACTAAACAGCCATGCTTCGTTCTCTACCCCGTCCAGCCCTGCTGCTTTTGACGTTCTTAACTTCCATCCCTCTTCCTTGAATCTGAGCCCTGAAATGATTCTTTAAAAAACTCCCTCCATTCCTCACTCTCTATCTTCTCGCTTACCCCCTTCCTCATTTCTACGTACTCCTCCCTTTTCGCATTACCCTCTTTCTACTTCTTGTACTTCCTCTTCACCTTCCTTTTTATCTTTTTACATTCCCTATCCCACCACGGCTTCACCATTCCTTTCTTCTTTCTAAATATCTTCTTTTGCACACACTCTTTCACCTTCTGTTTTAGATCCTCCCATATCTCTTCCACCGACTCCCCTTCAAAGCGTACCTTTCCTAACTGCTCCTGATACTTCTCTATCGCCTCCCTCGTCCAGGTAACCCTGTCCCATATCGAGACTTCTTCCCCACCTTGCCTTCCGCCACCCTCCTCTCTTATCCACAACCCTAATGGCTGATGGTCTGATTCTACCTTCCATTCCACTGCGAATCTCTCCGTCTCCTCCCACCCTTGCATATTCATGACTACATAGTCTATCACCGATACCCCTACCTTACATATGTGTATTCTCCCTCTTCGTCCCCAGTTGCCATACCATTCGCCACCGCCCAGCCTCTATCCTTCATCCAGTCCCTTAGAATCTCACCCTCCTTATTTATTATCTTATCCTTCGATTTCCTTTCGAAGCCCTCCCCTTCCCTGTAAAGGCCCCCTTCCCTGCCCATCCTCGCATTAAAGTCCCCTCCAGTACCACCATACCCTCCTGGCTTTTGTCTAGCAAGTCTTCCATCCTTTCTTTAATTCTTTCCATCCCATCCTTATTGTACCCTGTCACAAACTTCCACGTTACCCCTCCTATCTTTACTTCCCTCATTTGCACTCCCTCCCCCTCTTCCTCTCCATGAACTTCTTCCTCTAATGCATCTCTAACCCCCGTTATAATTTCCCCACTAGCCCTTCTTTCTTCTTCACTCTGACCGCCTACTAGAGTCTGAATCTATACTCCCTTGGCAGATTTGGCTCTATTCTATCCCATTCCTTTCTTTCTACCCACGTCTCTACCAGTCCCACAACATCAAATTCCTGGATATACCTCCAGAACTCCTCATCCTTCTTCTTTACCCCTGCTACGTTCCAGTGCAGCACCTTCACTACTCCTCTACCCTGCATTACCCCCACCCCCCTACTTCCTACGAAATAAATTCTTCTGCACTTCCTTCAATATCTCTTTCTCCTCGTCCCACACCGACATTTTCTCTTAATTCATATGTACCTCAACTATTTTCGTCTTCAATCCTGTTTAATCCCATGACCCCTGGCGGACCGAACGAACGGAGCGGATACTCTACAGCGTATCCTTATAGTATCCACATCGTATCCTCTCCGTATCATGCAAGAAAAACTCATTAAGAAAGAAAGATTAACATTTCACTTGTTGAAATTCGGATTCTACGTGAAATTTTGAGTTAAAATCTCACAAAGTAATCCCAATAGTTTTTCTTGCAACATTAAAAACTTTAAAAAAATATAATACTTATCGATGAAGTGCGCTGAAGGCGACTTCAAACGCATCTTCATTCAGTAGCAGTTAATAGGCGTTATCCGTCGACGATGCGTTTGAAGTCGCCTTCAGCCCACGTTATCGATAAGTATTATATTTTTTTAAAGTTTTTAATGTTGCAAGAAAAACTATTGCGATTACTCCGTGACCTTTTAACTCAAAATTTCACGTAGAATCCGAATTTCAACAAGTGAAATGTTCATCTTCCTTTTTTAATGAGTTTTTCTTGCATGATACGGAGAGGATACGATGTGGATACTGTGAGGATACGGTGTAGAGTATCCGCTCCGTTCGTTCGGTCCGCCAGGGATGATTTCTATCAATAACTAAATACTTTCTAATTCTGTTGAAGTGGGTAGAAACTGAAGGCAAGTTAATCCTATTTAATCCTGTGAGGCGAGGACTTATGTTGTAGTCAATGTAATTCCTTCTGTAAAGTATAATTGTCAACATTTTAATCCAGAACAATTCTATTTGAATCAAAGTGCATACAAGTCAATCTCGAGCAATTCCTCCTACGACCAAATTCACAACACTTTAAAATATATATTTGAAATCATTTTGATCCATGGCAATTCATATCTTCTTACCGGGTTATAATGTTCAGGCATATTGTAGGAAAAAAGGGGATTTATCAGAGTTAGAAATCGGGATTCCATTTTTCAGGTGCACGGTTGAATATTTTTGTCTGATATTTTGCATACGTCATCTAAATATTATTATGTTTTGTTGACTAGAGACGGTTTTTCGAAAAAATATTTATGGTTTATTTTATAAACAAAAAGAAGAGAACAATAGCAGTGACGCTCAGTGTTAGCTGTGTGTGGATTTTCGCGTCATGTCCATCGACCCTCGTCAAACTCACGAGGCAGACACCCCGGGGCGCGTCGAATTACCCGTTACGAATGACCCTTTCATTATTATGAGATGCAGGCCGATTACAAAAACTGAAATGATGAAAGCATGGCTTGATTCAATTTTAATTAGCAGAATTAGTTCATTCATTTAATTTGAAGAGAGTGAAAAAAAGCTTCATGAAAATCGGTTAATATTTGAAGTAATAATAGAAATAATAAAGTGCAAACAAAAGTATAGCTAGACACAACGTAGCGTGTCGAATCATGCGGAAAGAACGACCCTTTCATTGTTACGAGATTCTGGCCGGTTACGAAAACTAAAATTTGAAGGGATGGTTTGATTCAATTTAAATTACCAGAATTAGTTTATTCATATCACGAAGGAATAGTAAGAAGTGGTATCCCTGTAAGTGGGGAGTTGGACGAGCAACGTCCAAGAATTCGTTAATGCTTGCCTCGAATGGAAACTTGGGAGCAAGATCGTGCACATGTGCAATGGCGTCAGCCATGTCAACGATGTCAACACGCGTTGGAAGTTTCGAACTTGTGTTTTGAACATTTCTGTGCTGTCGGTTTGGAAAAATAAACTTTGAATGTTTGAATGTGAATGTTTCAATAAAATTTTAAGAGTACATATTTGAAGTTTAAAGAATACATGAAGCTTGCAGAGTAAGTATGTGTTTGAACTAGATAACCTACAATATTTTGTTCACTGAAATTAACTTTATCCCTTACTTACGTAATCCATAAATGATTATAATAATGTTATTGTAGTACTTACACTTTCTAGATCCTTTTCGTATTTTTGATGCAATTTTCATTCTCGTTCTTAATTCAGGAACGTGATATACACTTAAAAAAATGAAAACACAAACGAACATAACCTACATATGCATCTAGATGTCAAAGGGGCGATACCACTCCTTACTATTCCTTCGTGATTCATGTAATTGGAAGAAAGTGAAAAAAAGCTTCCTGAAAATCGGTTAATAATTGCAGTAATAATGGAAACGTTGAAGTGCATACAAAAGTGTAGCTGTGCCGAAAACTTAAAACCTGCTCTCTCAATCTGCATTATAAGTAATCGATTAAAAACTTGTTATAGGCTATAGAATTGTCCAGAAACCTTTCTGATGTATGTGTATGTATGGGTGGTACATGTGTGTGCCGGAAGTCAGAAACAGGTAGAATAATCTAGAATTCGGAAGAGGGTAAGATGCTTAAAATGCTTAAAATGCCGGATAGGATCCGATAGATCCGGATAGGATACGGATTTTTATCAGTTTCTATCCGGACACTTACACGGTATTTGTGTCCTTTTTTTTATCCTGTTCCATCCGGCAATTGACCGGTCCAGAATATTTATTCGATCTGTTTTTTTATCTGTGTCTATACGGAATTTTTT
>CAKNYM010040554.1:12282-47991 GCA_932195095.1 Andricus curvator
ACTTTACTTGAAAGCACAAATACCTGAATTGCCTGGAAGAAACACACACCTTGATAGCAACTGAAAAGCCCGGAAAAGCTCCCAAAACTCAACAAGGGAGCTTCACGCCACTACCTGAGTCCCCACTCTCACGAAAAGGAAAGCGCGTGAAACTCAAAGAACAGAGAGAGACCTTCAAGGAGAATGAGCATTGGGCGAAAAACTTTTGATTACCAATGAGACCTTGAAGGTCACTCAAACAAGAATAACAACATCAAATAAATTATTAACACTTTTCTAAAAAAAATGCTGACTTATGAGGGCTTTTTGACAGATTCTAGGGATTAATTTAATGGGGTTTTTGACTGATTTTCATGATGATATTCTAATCCTTTTTTTCCAAAAAAATTTACTCATTACAGTATTTCGGAGATTTCTGTAACAATTTTCGAAATTATTTCGGAAAAATCATTTTAAAGCACAATTATCAAAACTATTTTAATATTTCAAGCAGGAAAAAATTTAATATATATCTATATATAACTCTTTTTCAAATTAAAAAAAAAAAAAAAAAAATTGTTCCTCGTTTAGAGGTAGGCCGGGATTCGGCAGATGGGAACGTATTAACTCCTATCTAATACAACGCTGCTGAAGGCTGGAAACCTTCTCAGCATAAATCACCATCCAAATGAGACTCTCGGTTTCCTTTCTCTGTCCTCACCCCCTCCCCCACCCCAGTAGCAGAAGTTTTGGTGGGACTGACGTTATAACTAGACGCTCCACCGTACGACGAACCATTACTTAACTTGGACATGATTTCCGGCTCGCAAAACAAATTTCGCGCATAAAGGTGATAGTTGGGCGTACAATCTAAACATGATTAATACAAACAATAAAGTAGCCTCGGAATGGACTGAAACTTTGATTGACGAAATGCATACACACGTTAAACGTAAAGTTCGAGTTTCAGGCGATGAATGGAGATTGGGTGTTTGGAATGCTAGAGGAGTGAATGATCTTAAGGTAAGAGAACTACGAGAAACTATGCATTCAAGGAAACTAGATATTTTATGTGTACCTGAGACGAAGAAAAAGGGTTGCGAAAGTAGAAACATAGAAAATGGGGTCTTAAAAGGCGGTTTTGAAATATGGTCAGGAGTAGATAGTGAATCACATGGTAGTCAAGGGGTCGTTTTAATTATGAATGAAAAAGCAAGACAGCATCTCAAAGATCAAGGATATGTATCGCCCAGATTGCTGTGGGTTAGAATGAAGGTAGGAATCAGAAGATTATTTATCATAGCGTGCTACGCCCCAGTTGACAGTGAGCCGCGAGAAGTCACAGACGCCTTCTGGGACACTTTAAATGATACAATAAGTACTTGCGATCAAGGTGAAAGAATAATTCTGCTAGGAGATATGAACGATGGGTCGGCGTCCAACGTCAGGATACAGATACAGAAAGGGTGCTAGGTAATTTTGGGGATCCAATAAGAAAAAATTATAACGGGGAAAAATTAGTTAGCTTATGCTTAGAAAAGGGCCCATTTATTACCAATACTTGGTTTCGACATAAAATGATCCACACTTACACCTGGTATAAAGGAAATAACCGCAGTGTAATTGACTTCGTTATTGCGGATGAAAGACTAAGAGAACTAGACAAAGATACAAGAGTCATGAGGGGTTCCGAATGCAATACTGATCATTACCTTTTAGTCTCCATAATAAACTTAGGGCGGGGATGGAGAAGAAAGAGAACAAAAAAAACGAAACAAACGCGAATAAAGATTGAAAATTTACAGAAACCGGAAGTGCGAATAGAGTTTCAAAATAAGTTAAGCGAACGCATAGATACGGCAACTTGGGAAACGCTTATAAGCAATAAAGATATAGAGGGCTCGTGGACTTTGTTACGGGATATCATTGTTAAAACTGCAATTGAAGTGTGTGGTACGGCAGTGGTAGGAAGAAAGTCTGGTGATGCGTGGTGGAATGATGAAATTCAAGCAGCCCAGCAAGAAAAGAAAAAAGCGCACAAGAGAACATTAAACATCACAGGTCTTAGCGATGAGGAGAGAAATAGACTCGAAAATGATTACAAAGACAAAAAGAGGAAAGTTAAACGACTAGTCAAGGAGAGTAAAGAAAAAATCAGAACAGAAGAAGAGAAGAAAAGAGGAAAATACAAAACAGCTTTGAAGGAATTATGAAACTATTATTTAAACTGATAAAAGTAAGTAAAAGTACAGAGTTTGCCGGCATGAGAAACAGCAAAGGTGAAATGCTATATGATATAGACGGGATAGTAGACGCTTTAAAAGACTCTTTTGAAGAATTATTAGGAGGTGAAGATATAGGGAAACAGAACTGCGACATAGAACATAATACATTAGAAAACCCAATTGAGAATGTCTGTGTCACTGAGGTTAGAGATATAATTAAGAACTTAAAAAACGGTAAGGCTGCTGGCATAGACAGTATTAGCGCTGAAATGCTTAAATATGGTGGCGAGTACAGACCTCACAGGTTGTGCGAATTGATAAATGTATGTATCGAGATGGGAGAAGTCCCAGACGATTGGAGAAAAGCGATTATCGTACCAATATACAAAAGAAAGGGAGATAAAAGCAACTGCAGTCATTACAGAGGTATCAGCTTACTAAGTACCGTAAGTAAGCTTAAGAGTAGGAAAGAAAGTTTTCTGTGTATTTGTTGACCTAGAAAAAGCATTTGACAAGGTAAATAGAAGTAAACTTAGGGAAGTCCTTAAGGAGTACGGAGTCAATGGATGGCTCCTACAAGCAATAAGATCAATATATACAGGTAGTAAAGCGAGTGTAAGAGTAAATGGGAAACTGAGTGACTGGTTCGATATTATGCAAGGCGTGAAACAAGGATGCGTTGTGTCCTCATGGATATTTATCATATTTATGGATAAGTGTCGAAGAATGACCCTCTTCGACGAAGAAGGCGTGGATCTCGAAACAGTGAAGGTACCTGGGTTAGCTTTCGCAGATGACAAGATTATTATGGCAGAGTCAATCGAGGACTTGCAAAGGATGTCGAATAAACTTAATACAAGCATGAAGAACATCGGCCTTAAAATTAACGTAAATAAAACAAAAATCATGGTGTTTAAAGGAAAAACTAAGAAAACAATGTGCAACATTGTCCTAAATGATGAGAGATTAGAACAAGTTGACAAATACGTATATCTGGGTTTCCTATTCACTAGCGACGGAAAAATAGATGTGGAGTTAGATAGGCGCATAAATAAGGGTAAGCAGGTTATCGGTAGAGCAGGGTCCATGCTCAGAAATAAAAACATATCAAAAAAAGCTAAAATGGCCATACATAATTCTATATTCGTACCGACTGTACTATACGGTAGCGAGACATGGACCTGTCAAGAAAAGGACAGGAGTAAAATTAACTCGATTGGCATGAAACCTCTTCGCACAATATGCGGAAAAACACTGATGGACAAAGTCCGAAACGAGATAATCATCAAAGAATGTGGTGCAAAAGAGAGAATAGTTGACACATTGGAAAGAAATCAGTTAAGATGGTTCGGTCATCTTGAAAGAATGAAAGATGAACGACTGACCAAACAAGTGTATAAAGGTAAAGTAAATGGCAGAATGCCCAGAGGTAGACCGCCGAAAGAATGGTTAGAATCTGTGAATGAGACATTAATCCGAAGAGACATAAGAAGCCATAGAAACACGAGAGCTTGCATGAAAAAATGCATGGACGTGAAGGAAGCTAGAGTAGTATGCCAGGACAGAAAATTGTGGCGACAAATAGTTTGTAAACAGAGTGACAATAGTGACAATAGTGTGAATGACGCCTGAAACAAAGACCTTGGATACTAAATGGGCCCAAGTGGGGAACCACACATAAAAATTTTGTGAGGCTCTTCACCTGGGGGTGATCGCTAGAGAGATTGATCAGCAACCTGGGTCGGAGCAGTGTTGCGGAATGAACGTGTCATTTAAATAAATAATATAATGGTATGTATTAATGGTATACACGAGAATTCCAGTTCAATCTAAAATATCTATACCTAACACCTATATGCCTATCTACGTTATACCTATATACCCACCTACACACTACTATTTTCCAACCGAGCAAGTCTCGCCTACCCCGAAAGGGAAATGGCTTAATGGTATAATAATAATAATAATTTTTTATTTTAGCATCATTTGAAGTAAAATTGAAAGCACAACTATACTTAAGTTACTAGTCATGAATTGAAATGAACTTTTAAGTTATTTTATTTTTTAACACTCGGTATTGTTACAAACAATAAATAATTAAAATTGAAATCTTATCTTAATATGTAATATTTGTGCCAAGCGATATTACCAGATGACAAATCGTTGTAAATAAATTTAAATTTAAAAAAAAATTCAAATTTTCTGTTACTATTGTGAACTATGTAATATGCATACATAACACAAGTCTGCAGGTTTTCACTTTTTTTTTAGTTTTTTGACAATCAAAAGTTGTTTCCTATAGCTTTTCATGCATTGAATCCAAATCTGGCAACAAAAATTTTCCATCAAGTCTGGTTTTTAAGAAAAATGAGGTACTATTACGTATAAATATTTATATTTTAAAACTTTTTCTCTGGTTTTTATCCCGGTTTTTCATTGTCAGCCACGGACTAAGTAAATTTCCTGATGAGTTAAATATGTTACAAATTAAATTAATACGACGTTTGAAATTTTTAACGACGATGTTGTAGCAGGCACAAAATTAGGAGCATGGTTTAGTTTGAAGTTCATCATTTGCCGCTGTTGTACTTAGTGGCCGACAACGTTGATGGTGACATCTGTCGCCTCTGGATGCTTTTTTAGATCTACCATCTATCACTCCATACAGTTTCAGTCCCCTACTTCCTGAAGGTCTCGGGAGTTTCTTACAGTGCGACAGGTGTTTCGTAAACCCGATTTTGAGCTGCTCCTAGTACCCTACTGACTCCTAGATGTTCAAGATGTGCAGTGCATCTTGCGTGTACATTTCCTGAAGCCGAAATTACAATAGGTTGAATATGAGGTAAAATTTCCCAAGTGTCCCCGCCTAAAATTTTGTTGTCGCCTATCTCATTCAAACCCCGCCAGATTGTAGTGCCAGTGGACCTCTTTAAATTCTGTGAAGGGGGTGCGCCTAGTACAGCCGGTTGTCAAAATACAGGGGCCCGAATTTTCGACGATTCACCCCGACCGCTAACTTTCAATTGTACATAACTCTTGATACAGTAATCCGATTTTACTTTTTTATGAGGGGTTTGAAAAGGTATTTTAACAAGGTTTACAATAAAAATAATCATTAAACGATAAACAAATTATTTCACCTTGATTTTTCATTTTAAAAAACATTTTTGCGATTTTCTCCTAATGCGGAATTTTTGGTATTTTTTTAATTAGGCTAGAAAAAAAGCTTGATTTTTTCTCTTGAAAAACATCCGAAAACGAAAATGGGATGGAAAGTATTAGTTGAGTTATAGAAGGTCATAAGAGCGCGGGTGCCCCGCGCCAACTAGCCACGGCGCTACTAGACGTGTTGTAGTGACTCAGTGGTTCTAATAATTGATAAAAATTATGTTTCCGCTCACGCGTAATAAAAATTCCATTTTATTCTGACTTTTTGATCGTTTCGAAATAATTTAGATATCTCGTGGACACGAAACCAATAGATTTGATCTCAAATTATAATTTTCACCTAATTCGCATTTGTTTTGTATGACAGTATGACATTTTCCCGAAGAGAAAGATCGCAAAGAGATCACGAAGAGAAAAGCAAAGTGAACGTTAAATTGAATAAAAAATCATTTTTCAAGTAACATTGTGAGAGGAAAGGGGACTCACACCAAAAAGCACCCCAAAACGTGAGAGGCACGGGGACTCACATAAAAAAAGCACCCCGAAATGTGAAAGGCAAGGAGACTCGCATCAAAAAGCACCCCAAATTGTTAAAGCCCAAGAGATTAACACACACAAAAAACTCACCAAAACGTGGAAAGCAAGAGGACTTATCAAAAACCATCTCGACATGTAATAGATGAGCAGAACCATCCACCAAAATCGTTTATGATTCTATTATTAACTATCGTTTTCCTACACTGGAACCATTTTGAAAATTTAATTAAGAAAATATCTAAATCGTTCTCCAGCTACATAAAAAGTAAGAATAAAATAACATGTTCGTTACACGTTAACAGAAAAATCATTTTTATCAAGTATTAGAGCCACTGAGACAGTACAGCACGCCTAGTAGCGCCGTGGCTAGTTGACGCAGGGCACCCGCGCTCTTATGACCTTCTATAACTCAACTAATACTTTCCATCCCATTTTCGTTTTGGGACGTTTTTCAAGAGAAAAAAATCAAGCTTTTTTCCTAGCCTAATTAAAAAAATATCAAAAATGCCGCATTGGGAGAAAATCGCAAAAATGTTTTTTAAAATGAAAAATCAAGGTGAAATAATTTTTTTATCGTTTAATGATTATTTTTATTGTAAACCTTGTTAAAATACCTTTTCAAAACCCTCATAAAAAAGTGAAATCGGATTACTGTATCAGGAGTTATGTACAATTGAAAGTTAGCGGACTTGGTGAATCGTCGAAAATTCGGGCCCCTGTATCTTGACAACCCGTTGTACTAGGCGCGCCCCCTTCACAGAATTTAAAGAGGTCTAGTAGCACTACAATCTGGCGGAGTTTGAATGAGATAGGCGAGAACAAAATTTTAGGCGGGGACACTTGGGAAATTTTACCCCATATATAGGTGATTCTCTGTATTAAGGTCACTTTTGATAGAAGCAACTTTTTTTGCAAAAATATTCTGAAATCGTTTTTTTTATGACGCCTATTCATTGGTGCTAGGATAAGCAATTTTCAAAATATTTGAGCTCAAAAATATTTTAAAAAATTTGTTTAAACAATTTTTGTACAGAGTTATCTAAAATTTTTCGGGTCGCTGAATTCAAATATAATAATAGACTTTTTAAACTCAAAATAGCTTATCCAATATATTGAATTAAAAATTATAAAAAAATTTTTTTTATACGAATGGATGTCCTTCCGTATTTTGGGTCGCTGCATGCAAATGTGATAAGCTGGACGAATGAATTTTCCAGTACTCTAAGATTCAAGAAAGGATTTCATAATTATTGATAAATTTTTGTTAAGAAACACTATAATTGATTGAAATCAAAAAACATAAATAAATCAATTTCAAAGGCTCTCAAAACATAAATTATGTTTTCACGTATACTCACATATGTCAGTACATTCTTTTAGTCTAATAAGGCTTCCAACAGAAGAATACGTCTCTAAAGCACGGATTTATTTTTTCGTACGTCTCTTTATTTTTTTTCCAACGTTTTCGTCCTTTTTTTTTATTCAGTTGACCAATACTGAATTTACATAAATATTACTTTGCAAAACTCACATAACCTATAAATGAAGTACCGTAAACATTTTTTAAAAGTTCGAATGTTTCAACATTATTTTCTAAAGGGATCAAAAGAATAAAATAAATGAAAACTAAAAATATCGAAGTAAATTACATTGATCTTATAAGCCTAAACTATAAAATGTCAGATTTGAAATACAATCAGTTCTAAGAAGAACAAAACGCATTTTGAAGGTTATAATTTGTTCGAGGTTTCAAAAATGGCTACAAAGTATCTACATTTAAGTAATATATTTTCTTCTCCTAAGGACATAATGAATTAATTAACTTATCAAATAAACAGACTTCATATGGTCGAAAGTGACAGCTCAGAGACCTGGGATTTGGGGCCTCGCTCATGGAGCGAGACCCCAAATTATTATTAATCTTTACCTTCGAACTTTTCCATGACGAAATGCATTAAATATTTCATTCCTTAACAATTCCATGTATTTCAGAATAGAATAATGTTAATAGAATGCTTTGTTTAATAAACAATCATGAGGCACATGGTTAACCTATTTGTGTTTTATCCTTTGACATTGATTTCTGTGACGCGCGATTACAGGACGTGTAATGTCAAACAACAACAAAACATTGATTATACTTGTTTAAAAGAATAAATTAGAAAGTACTTTGGAAGAATTATTCACTATTACTCCCTTTAAGGATGTGTTAGGTTACAATTGGTATATTTCCCCGAAAAGTGTCCAATTTACCTGGAGCGTGTAATGACACATAATAAAAATACGCTAAAGTTTAACACGTTTTATGTTAGTTTAAATATAAATATTTTAAATGTTACCATCGATTCATACACAGATGTAATACTTAGACTTATTTATTGAATAATTACATTAATACTGGTTAAAATAACAACAAAATCGTCAAAAACTCGTCATATTGTCATTACACGTTCGAAGAAATAAATTAGGGGGAAACTTTTCAACTCAAATTTCTCTTATCTTTAAGTGCGAAAAAATAAAAATCTATATAAGAGAATGATAGTTTTCGAGGCATACTTTTAAAAGGTATCAGTGAAAAATTGTACTTTATTACTCTTGGTTTCGAAAATTCTCCTTAAACTTAGCAATTTGTAAGTGGAGAACAAGGAAAGGGCATTTTTTCAAGTATTTAATGCTTGTTTAATATATTATTCGGGTAAAAAAATCTGTGTTGGTATTATGCTTTTGGTCCGTGTTATCAAAACGATTAAGTTTACCCAATTATAAAGCAATTCAATAAATATTCACAAAGATATTGCACGGGGAAGCAAAAGTGACCTTTATGCGGAGAATTACCCATATGCATTATTCCTCCATATTGTCTTTACTTCATGCCTTAGCTCGCTATACTTTGGTTCTTGGTTGTATAGGTTGCCTGCAAATTTGAAAAGATTTTATTCAGTATTATTTTATTATTATTATTTATTATTATCAATTATGAAGATTTGCGGTATCAAATTTCCGTCTAGTACAAAAAAAGAACGCAAATATATTTTCTGGGAAGAACTATGGGTTTTCAAGATTTATTGGATTGACGACGCAGTTCTTAACCGATCTTAATAAAACTTGGCCGAGAGCCCTAAAAGGAAAAACTGTACGAATTTTATGAAGAATTGTACTTGATAAAGTCAAAAATGTAAAATTTTCATTCTGGAAAACTATAAAAAGTCGAATTTTTCACCGTTGTCAATGGCCACAGACAAACCTGGTAAATTCCATTTCAAATCAGGCAGATAATTCCAGCTTAGGGTGTCAAAATAAGTTGGCATTTGTATATATCATTATATGATGAAAGTAAATAAACTCGTATTTCACAGTTTCATCAAACAATTTTTTTTGATTTATTGCAATCATTCGAAGATTAAATGCGAATTCTCAAAAATTGGCAGAAAGGTTTTTCAAAATGCAGTATTTTCCGAACGAACGTAGGTATTTAGGATCTTATTTTTTTATTCGACGTGGAAATTCTTCATGTTTTAAGTCATCCCAAAAAATATAAAGTTAAAAAAAGGCAACATGACGTTCTTGCACAGAACAAAATTGTCTTATGAAAAGTGTAGACATAGTCATAGAATCTGGACGGGCAGCAAAATTTTATAAATCTTGAATGACTTTTAGTAAAAGATGTACACGATGAATTGCAGAAGAGTTGTGAATATTTTTAATTTGGTTCAAAAGAATATTGATAACTTCCTAAGCGCACGATGAGCCTCAACCATCTTTAACCGAAAGATCATTGAAGTTAGATGATATTTATTGGATATTGTTTTATGTTGCCATGAAAGAATGTTAAAAAATTCCCAGTGCAATTTTTTTTCTTTGCGAAAATTGTTTTCAACATCTTAAACTTTTATTTATTTTTTTCATTCTTAAAATCGTGCGAGCATGGTTTAATTGCAACCTGAGATGAACCGGTGATTAAAAAAATGTTTGAAAAACTGTTACTGCGATAAAGTTTTTTTTTTTTTTCAAATATACAAAAACCTCTGTAGATTATACAATTCTCATTTTGAAACATAATTAAACATTTCACCATTTAGTTTTCCTTCAAATTTAAGCAGAATTATGAAGTAATAAAAACTTGTGCAAATGAGTTCCTTTTTTTATTAATTTGTGACTGAGATATTTTTAATATCTATGGCAAATTGAAAATGACTAATTGTTTCTAAAATTAATATTCTCAATAAAAAATAGATTTTTTCTATACTTTACTATCTATCTTGTGATATAATCTTGATCAATTCCACTGCACATTAGGCAACATTTCAAGAAAAGTCTGAGTCTTGTTGTCAGAATGATTTTTTATTTGGATATATTATTCTAGAGCTAAAATAAAGGTACATAAATATTTTACAGTTTGACCACAACACAGTATTTTTCGATAGTGCATAGGTATGTAGTATTTTCTTTTTTATTCGTCGTATGAATTCTTGCTCTTTTAATTGTTCTCAACAAAAATTTAATTGAAAAGGGACAAAATGGCGGCTATTTTTCTAAAATTCGTGAAAGTGGATATTCTCTAAAAGAAAACTTTATAACAAATTTATTTTCGAAAATAGGTGGTAATATATACTGCATATCTCCAGAGTTACATTCTTAGCAAACTGCTGCTTCACATTGAAAACATTATTTTTGAATAATCGAATATTCGTATTTTTTACGGAAGCAACGAAAGGTATAAACAACTGTTCATATAAAAGTTTACACATCTAAAAAAGCTCGACAAAAAATATCTCTCGTTCTTTTGTGATATCTTGCATTGTTTACAAGAATACAAAAAAATTATATTTCAAAAAAAATTTCTGGTCTTAAGAATTTTTTAGCCCGCATAAAAAAAATTTACAAAAGTACAGCGTAAGCGAAAATTCGCGAGTGAATATCCCCTCGGAATTCGTCATCGTTGCTGCACAGGTGCAGCCAAATCTATTGTTCAGCTTGACATAAAGTTATAACTGCAAGTGTGCTGTAAAATTTTCTAGTGCTATGTTTCAAGAATTTATAATATTATCATCATTTTGGATGCGCACTTTTTTCAGTTATAAAAACAGGCCTCACAAACCGGTCCCTATATCCCCTATTGTACCCTATATTCAGTTTCGGTCCCTAAAGTACCCTATTTTCAAGATTTGGTCCCTATCGTACCCTATTTGTAGCCCATAATTGAACTTTAAACAATTTTTAATATGATCGAAGCTTCCAAGAGTCAGAGATTTTGAGACAAAATAGCAATAAATCAGGGAATTTCTGCAGGAAGTAACTGTAAAAAATAATCAGGGCACACAGTTACTATCAGTCATTTTTTTTCTCAAATCAGTTTTTAGTCACTTTTTAAAATGAAAAGATCACATTAGTCACTTTTCTTTCAATAAATTAACTCATGGATTAATCACTATTCAATTCAGGTTTATACCTATTTCTGAATTGTCTTGAATTCTTTTGAAATATTTCAGGGTATTTGTAAAGATTCCGAGAAAGTTTTAATAGATTTCAGTAATTTGAAGGGATTTTAAAGATTTTAGAGTATTTTTTATACTTCTAAGGCATTTCCAAGAGCTTTTAATTTGAAATATTTATTAATTTCATTATTTTGAAGGGATTTTAAAACGTTTGAAATATATTAGGCTGAAGAATTTTCCAGAATTTCGGAAGACATGGAACGATTTTACAGGACCTATAAGGTTTTAAGATATTTGAAAAATTCGTAGGATTTCAAAGGGTTTGAAGTATTTTAGGAAATCTTACAACATTCCAAGGAATTTTTAATTGATTGTTTTAAGATATTTATAAGATTTCAAGGGTTTTTATAAGGTTTTCCAGGATTTCAATGATTGTAAGGGTTTTTTAAAACTCTCAGGGTATTTTAATAAATTTCCCAGGATTTCAAGAAATATTACCAAAGAATTTCACGGGATTTTATAATATTTTAGTGGATTTTAAAGAATTTATTCAAGAGAAGTGAGGTATTTCGTATGGTTTCAAAGATTTAGAGTTTTGACATTAGCTTTTTTGTAATTCATCCTGAATTCTTATTTATTTATCCGAAGTTCTTTTAAATTCTTTGGAATTCTTTTGAATTTGTTGAATTCACTTGAATTCTTCTAAATTTAAACAATTCTACCTAAAATTGAATAGATTTTTTTTCATATTTTTAAATGTTTTTATTTAATTGATCCTGAGGATCATTTGATAAAACTTTCAACGGATTTGAATTATTTTAAGTTATTTTTTTAAGTTCTTTCGTATTTTCAAGAGCTTTCAAAAATTGCAAGGGATTTCAAAATATTTTAAAGGATTTGAAAAATCGTAGGTTACTTGAAAAGATTACAAAGAAATTCTTAATTGATTTTAGTAATTTAATGGGATTTCGAAGGATTTGAAATATTTGAGGGTATTGTAGAAGATTTCTAGGTGTTTTCAAGGGCTTTTAAAAATTTCAAGGGATTTCAAATAATGTCAAAGGATTTGAAATATTTTAGGAAGTTTTAAAAAATTCTCAGAATATATTTATTTATTTCAATAGTTTGAAGGATTTGAAAAACTTTGAAATATTTTAGGGTATCTTAAAAGATTTCACGGCATTTTCAAGAGATTTAAGCAATTTGAAGGGATTTCCAAGGGTTTTAATAATTTTCTAGTTCACTAGTCGGGTTTCAAAGATTTGAAGAGATTTGAAATTATTTTTTGTAATTCGCCCTGAATACTATTAAATTCTCTTGAATTGTTTAAATTCACTTAAATTCTCCTAAATCTACTCAATTCTACGTAATTCATTGGATTTTTTTGAATTTTTGAATATTTTTATTCAATTGATCCTTAAGTCTCTCAACCTCACCTTGAATCCTCAGGCATTTCATGAAATTCTTTTGAATTCGCTTGAATTTTTCTAAGCTCATTTCAAATTTACGGAATACAATTCAGTTCTTTTATATATTTCAAACTGTTTTCAATTCATTTGAATTTTTTTAATTCACCCTGAATTTTTATGAATTTCATCGAATTCTTTTCGTTCACCTTAAATTCCTTTAAATTCATTCAAATTTTACGGAAATCAATGGAATTTTATTTATTTTTACAATTATTTCCAATTCAATAGAATTATTTTGAATTTAACTTGAATTTTTTTCAAGTCTTATGAATTTAACCTGAATTTGTTACCATTTGAGCTCGAAAAAAGTACCCTAGAGCGTGGCAAAAAGTACCCTTTGGTCCCTATATTTTACCCCATAGGGACTGTGAGGCCTGTAAAAACAAGACAATAAAAATACGTCTGTTTCAATATCAATGCATAATTATTATGAATTATAATAATTTAAATTTATTGAAATGATACATTTTTCAGGGTAGCTGAGAATAAGAATTAATGCAAAGTAAGGAACAAATATTACAGTAATAGTGAAAAATAAAATTTGTACTTTATTTTGCAATATCTGAATAAACAGTCCTTCTTTTTCCATTGTTATATAGGCGTTTCCACGAAAAGTGTGATTTTTGGTCAAGAAAGTTTAAATAAAAATTTGGAGCACATCTTTCAAACTTTCTTCACACATTGTACATAACCTCCCGTGTACACGCTTGTGCAATTCTACTTCCCTCTCCTGGACAGCTCCAACTCACTCCCATGAAATATCTTACAAATCTCTCATGCAGACTTTCCACCCTCTTATGCTCTTTCCATCCCCAAATTTCCACTCAGTCACTTAAAACTGACCATACTAACACATCGAACATCCATACTCTCATCCTCCAGTCGTCCTTGAACCTTCTTTTACCTAAACCCCATACTTGCCCCATTACTTTACTCGCGTATTCTAATCTCTTTCTCACCTGCAGTTCGCTTCCTCCTGTCGCTTCGAACCAAAAGCCTAGGTAACAAAACTCCTGCACTAACTCGACCACCACGATATTAATCTTCCATATTCGTATGCTACTCTATGCTTTTTGTTTTAAAACACATCATCTTAATCTTATTCACGTTCACTGTTAGACTCTTTACTCTCACATACTCTTCAAACACTTTCATCATCAGATTAATCCCTCTTTCATCATCCACTACTAGCACTACGTCATCTGCATATGCTGGCCTAAGGGTCGGTCCATAATGAGAGTCGTAAATGTCGACGTTCGAACGTATATGCGTATTTGACGTCATACGCACGTTGTTGCCAACTATCCGAGCAGTTTTGCCGTTTCGCATTTTTCGTTTTCTCGCTGCAGCCGTTGGTAACGACGTGCATATGACGTCAAATACGCATATACGTTCGAACTTCGATGATACGACTCTCATTGTGGACCGGCCTTCAAAGTCTGCCAGAAGAACACTAAATAGAAGTGGGCTCAACGGGTTCCCTTGCCTGAGCCCCCTTCCTGTCCAGAATTCCTCTCCTTTCTTTTCTCCTATCTGCACCCTTATCTTAGTTTCCACAAATATTTCTTTTATCCTATCTATTAAACCTTTGTCTACTCCTCTCTCTTTCATAGCTGTCTATAAAACCCTCCTGTTAACTGAGTAAAATGATGCCTTAAAATATACAAACAGCGCGTCTAATTTCCCTTTCTTCTGCCTCAGGTTCCTGTTGACTAAATAGTTGAGCACGTAGATGTTGTCCGTGGTCACCATCCCTTTCCTAAAACACGTTTGGTTGTGTGGTATAGTTCCATTTTCTTCAACCTGTCTTCTCTCTTAAACTTAACCAGTGAAATTGTACAACTGGTTGAATCAGTATTTTGAATTATCACTGGTGAACCAGTGATTTTCCCACTTTGACTAGATGAATCAGTAGTAAGTGACTCAACTAAAATGGCATTACTGAATATACCAGTGACTCCAAATAATAGATTGAACCAGTGATATAGCGCTCCACGCGGGCAAGACATGAACCTCCAGTCGTCTGGTACGCGCGAGTCGCCAGTCAGGTCTTGGCATTTCTCGAGTGAAAACGAACCATATTGTGTTTGTGTTATAAATATTTGGCGCCTGGCTGCAATAAGCAGGGGATCCAGGGGATATAATATCGGCGCAACATATTATATCTCATTAAATTGCATCCGGCCTTCATTTATTGTTATGAGAGTAAAGTGCGGTTTGAAAAAAATAATTTTGCAACTGTTACCACAAAAGTGATGAATGATAAGTGTAATACCTAACCAGCTGACAGACGTCAAGGCCTACGACCAGATGAGTACTGGTACTGAGAAACCAGTGAACCTCACTGATTGAACCAGTGCACTGATTCATTTTAAGAGAGTTTCCAAACTCCTAAGCACTTTCGCGTAAATTTTATATCCGACCGAAATAAATGTAACACCTGTATATTCCTCCACCCTTTTCCATCTCCTTTTTTAATCAACGATACTACCAGCCCTATCTTCCATTCCTCCGGCCATCCTTCTCCTCTCCACACCTTGTTTCAAGTCCTCCACATCTCTTCTTTCACCCCTGATCCTCCGTATTTCAGTGCTTATTTTTGCAAGCCATCCTCTCCTATGGCTCTGTTTATTGTCAGCCTTCCAATGGCCTCATTTACCTCTTCCCTACTAATCTCGTTTTCGCTGTCCTCGTCCCCCGCTCCCGTTGTCTTCCTGTCGTCCATAAATCACGTGATCGGGTTTTCGCTACATTTCACCCCCCCCCCCCCTCAGACTGTACGTGGTATTGTTGTCCCCCCCCCCCCTATTGTCACGTGACTTTTTTCAAAATGAAAATTTATGTAACATGACAGGGAACATTAAAAAGGTTTTTTTTTAAGACTGTTGATTGCGAATTCTATACATTTTAATGGTGTAAAAAAATATATAGCTTTACATACTGAAGTATTCTTTCATAAAATTCTATGTATTATGCGTATGTATATATGTAATATGCACAAAAAATAAGTTTAAATACTGTATCAAACTAAAGAATCATCATCTTCAATTCACGGATTCTGTAAGCTTTGTTCCACACTGATGAAAGGGGCTGTTTCTGAATCCTCTTTTTGGATGTCTTTAGATTATATTTAGCGGTATTTTTATTTATACATTTAGTTGTGAAAATAAAAAAGCTTTAAGAATGTGGAAAAAACACATAAGGAACAAGTGAAATGAATTCGGATATGAACAATGCTACAACAATTTAAATAATTTGTTTTCTCAAACAAACAAAAAAATTTTCAAACTAATAGTTGAAGGGTAGAAATGCAGAAGGAGTCAAGCGCCAAATTTTCGAAATCGGGTTTATTAGCTCAAAAAATCAGATAAATTCTAATACACATGCCTGCCAAAGGATTTTTTTGGGGCATCATTTTTCAAAATTCCCACTAAAAAAATAACAGCTGGAGGGGTCAAGCGCCAATGACTTGATCCCGATCGATCATCGCGCCTGCGCAGTATTGAGAAATCACGATCGTAGCACACGAAAGGACGCGTGTGTTTTGCTTGTGTTTTTGTGTTTACTGTAAAAGTTTGTGGTTTTTTTAAATTAAAAACAATGCCACTTGATGGAAATTTTGCCTTTTATGTCTCCTTGGGTGTAGCAGCAATATGTAGAAATTATTCAGGGGCATTAAAATATGCATAACGATCCATATGCTGATGATGATGACCTCGTTTTATAATATTTTTTCTACGGTTTTATAATAAAAAGTTCAACAAAAATTTTCCTTGAATATCTTGAATTAATCACATTCTGAAAATATTGATATAGTACAATCTACGATAGGATAAAATAATAAATTGCTTACTTCTAATTTCAACGGACATAATGTTACAAGAAGAAACCCAATATAAGTAAAATAATAATAATCGCAGTAATTGTTGCCGTTTCAAGTTATCCGAGAAGCTTTTCTAACCTCAAAGTAAAAAATCCAATTTCATTTTTCTCGACACTGGTTAATTATTTTTAATTACTATTGGGTCCTTTCATTCAGTACTAAATAAGCTAAAACCCAATTTCTCATTTTTTGGAAATATGCCAAATTATTGCTGCTATCGTAATTTGAAGTTGAAATGTCAGTTTTACGCTATTTCGAAGTCATAATTGGATTTTCAAATTTCTCGAAACTGCGGGATTTTTTTAAACAAACTTTTTGGAAATCAATTCGTCCATTCAATAGCTAGAATTCAAATTTTTATTTTTTTCTTAAACTGCAAATTGACTCCACAATTAATGTTCAAAGATGTTAAAAGTCGATACGGACCCGAAATCTAACCTCGAAACGTGACCCTGTTTCATTAATTTTCTCGAAACGGGATAGCTTTTTGTGAGCAAACTTTTTTTAGTATGATAGAGCATGAAAGTATCTCGAAAGTACTTGCTTATTTTTTTCTTAAATGGTCCTGCTGAATTTACAACATGTTTTTAGTCTCATGAAAAAAGTGAAAAATGGCGCTTGACTCCTTCTGCATTTCTACCCTTCAGTTAAAGACTTAAAATGAATTTTAAAGTATTAAAAACTACCTCTATCTTACTTAATAATTTAATTAATTGAATTTACTAACTTTGTAACGATCCTACCCCGCTGCCCTGCCGGAGCTTCAGCTGTCCAAGGTCCTGAAAGTGGGGGCAGGGTAAAATGTGCGGAAATAAATGTAAGACGGGAATGTTCTATGAAAATACACAACTTACATTTATTACTGAACTCTTAAGCCTAATACATGTGTGTGTGTGTGTGCGGGTATGCATGTGTGTGGATGTGTGAGCGTAGATGTGTGTTTGTACGTAATTACAATGTGTATTTGTGTGTGTATGTAACGCGTGACAGTATGATATCGAGTGTGAGTCGGGACGAGAACGAGCACGAGTGCGCGGGTGCTATAGCCGCCGTGAGTGTGATTGGTCGGAGTGTTCATGTATGATAGCCGCCGTGAGTGCGCTTGGTCGGAGTGCGCAGGTGTCGATTTCCGGCCCGTCGTAGCTAATCCTGCAAAACAGAATGTGCACGTGTTAGGTATCCCCCTAGGTGATTAGTAGCCCCAAAGCTAGGTGACGCGAGTTGCTGCGCGGAAAAACCGTCTCCCCCTGCGAAATACGGGAACGGTCGGGGTGCCTTGGCCCGGCCCGCGTCGTAGCCCTACCACAGGTAAATGTCAGGAACGGGTTTGGTAGGGGACGGGACGGAACATCCAAGGTCTTACGGATGGTGACAGGGAGATTTGGACGGGGTCCTGCAGAGGTCACTAGCTGGGAGGATGACCGAGACACAGCACGTTCAGGAGTGCCTGATGCCGTGGTGTGCCGTAACTTCGAGGACAGGTATGGAAGCACCCATTGCCCTGTCTAGGAAGCCGGGTTCCCCACGAGGGTTCCCCTCTGAGGGTGACCGAGATGAGTCGTGTTTAGAAGCACCTAATGCCACGACACATCGATACCTGGGCAGCGGATACGGGAGCGCCCGTTGCTCCGGTGCCCAGGTCGGTTCCTGCAGAAGGTGTTCGTCAGGGCCCAACCCAGGAGTTGCCGAGGTAGGCCGTGTTCAGGGGCACCTGATGCCACGGCGAACCATTACCTGAGGAACGCATATGGGAGCGCCCATTGCTGCGCTACTCTGGCCGAGTTCCTGGGTTGCGGGCAGCAGGGGATACACCCACAAGGATCCCCAGGTAAAGCGTGTCCAGGAGCACCTAGTGCCACGATTTACCGAAACCCGAGGAGTGAATATGGGAGCACCCATTGCTTCACTACTCGAGCAGGTCCTTGTCGGTGTGAACGCACCTTAAGGTTTCCACCAGGTTTCCCGAGGTGAGTCGTGTCCAGGAGCACCTGGTGCCACGTCTCACCGGAACCCGAAGGGTGAATATGGGAGCACCCATTGCTTCACCACTCGAGCCGGTCGCCGGTGTTCTGCCCCTCTGCTTCGTGCGTGTCTGCTTTTAAAGCCTGGCGGCTCTGGTCTGGACGTCGACGCATGCGCAGCAGTCGACGCGCGCACAGCACAGTTTCCTGCCACTATACACCCGTCGCTGGCCCTTGGCGGAGACGTCCAGAGCAGCTGTGCACCATGTGATCGGTAAAATCACAGCGGTTTCGTGGCCTCGTGGTTTCCTAGTGCCGGCGGTGACGATTAGGAAGTGTGACGCGTATGTGGCGAGAACCGCTCGCTACAACTTTTCTTAAATAAAATTATATGCAAGTTATGTAATTTGTTACATAAGAAGCTTAATTGGTTAGAAATTGTGTTTCTTATAATATTTTTTGAAAATAAATTTATAATTTAAAACATCACGTGATCGGCTTACCCCCCCCCCCCATTGATTTTCCGTGATATTTTTGCTGAACCCCCCTTTCCTTTTTTCTCTAAATTCTCTTAACTTTTTCTCCTCCCACCTGCCCATTTTGATTTTCCTTTCCCCCTTTTTATCCTTCTTCCCCCTACCGCGATTTGGACCTCCAAATTTCAAGGTCGCGATCACCGGAAAGTGCTCTGAACCTATCTCATTGCCCAATTCTATTTTAAATATCAGCTTCTTTATTCTTCCTACTGCCAAATGTAGCCTATTACGGTGTCCTCTATACCCTTGCACGTAAATTCCCCTTCTTCCTCCTCTCTGATATTGCTGTTACAAATAAACCATCCCGCCTCTCCGAACAAGTCCAGTAGCCTCCCACTCTCCCGATTCTCCGGATTAAAAAAAAAACATTTTCAAACAAAAATTAAACTATTTTTTGAATTCTTTCTTCCTTAAAAAAAGGTTAATCAAGTCTTCCGAACCTCTCCCTCCCTTACTTTCCCTTCCCTACTCTTCCTGCATTCCTCTCCCCTCACTTCCCATCCTTTGAAAAAAGTATGACGGACGGACATCCGACCGAAACTATAAGGGTTTCTGCCCGGGGGCTACGAAACCCTAAAAATTATTTGGTTTCAATATTAAATCTTTGAAGATTGTACCTGATTGTACAGTACAACTCCAAAAGCAAATCCTTTAACACTTTTGAACTTTTAGAATTATTGTAGAGTTCGAAATTAAAATCGTTTGCCTTAAAACTCCAAACGTCCAGACAGTCCGTACGTTTATGTAAGTTTATAACACGGTCCAAGTCTATATATAAGTTAGTATATCAACTTAAAATTCTTAATAGCAGTGGCGGGCTTTTCAGTTTGAAGCGTTTGAAGTTATACAATGAAAAATCAAGAAATTAATTTTTTTAATTCATGCATTAAAAATGAAACCATGCTTGAACTAGTTATTTAAAATTGAATTATTTTAAATTTGAAAATGTTCTAAATGAAACGTTTTGAACTCATTGTCTCTCAAATAAAAAAAATGTATATGAAGAGATCAAAATGGTATATCATTTTTTTCATATTTTATATATTAATTATTTGCAGTGCAATGTTGTTTAATTAATAATTGAATAATTTATTTTTCTCATATTACAGATTGGGATTGGCAGATAGAAAACAGTGCGAAGGTGCGTTGAAACAGACTGAATATGATGTAGAATTAGCTGCTTCTCTCTTGCTGGATCGTGCGAGGTGAATATCATCTCTGAGAGTTTTTGTTATAAAAGCTGCCCAAAACAGCAAGTTATAGCCAAGAAGTAACTTGTAATTTCCAACTATTAGACTATTTCTGCGTGTGAATAACGAAAGAATAATAGAATTGGGAACAGTGTTATTGTAATTTGAAGTAGCAGACATGGGAAATTGTAAAATTACTGAATGTATTTTACAGTCTGGGCCTTTGTAATGAGTGAACTTACTGAAACTTTCAGTTCATCGACGTGCTTGATTTTTCAATTAGCCTAATTTTTTACGCTTCAGGGCAAAACATCATCACGTTACTGTACTGCGTTTACTCCAAGCGAGTAGTATTTATTATTTTTATTATTATCGACTGAAGCGTATTAGGTACAAATGTTCGGCGCGCAGGTTTTTAATTCATTTACGTAAAGTCTCATCGCATGAAAGCATCGTAGATGTCAAAATGACTCCGGCGCATTGTTTCCCGAGGAACTTTAAAAAGGTGGGTAGTGATACTTTTTCAATGATCTAAATTGAATATTAAATAGTCTTTTGAATTGATCTTGATTGTTTACTTTTTGAAAATTATCAGTGTTTCTGCGTTAAACAAAAATTAAAATTAAAATCATTATTCAATTTTAAAATTGATATAAATTAAAAATTTTTAAATTATGAAGATGTTGAGAATCTTAAAATTTTAAAGCGAAGGCAGTGGAACCGGCCTCACTAACTAAACTGAAAAGTGATCTATAGGATCTGCGCCATTTTTTGAAATTTTTGACGGAAAAGGATGATACTTTGGGAATCTGATACTGTGATATATACTGCTAAAGGAACTAGGCGCAATTGCTGAGGGACAATTAGTTCTTTCATCTTTCGTGAGATAGACAATTATTAAAATACACGTGTACAGAGCGACGGTTAAAGCTTATTCCGTGGCATGTAAATAGGAAAAGGTTAGCGTAATATTTAAGAATGTTGTCAATACTCTGTATATTCATCGCGTTTTTTTGTGAGGCGCAGGAAAAAAATCGAGATTATTTTAAGTTGACCAGGGCGGAGAGAAAAAATCTGGTTCATGCTGTCTCGAATGAAAAATACTCTTTCGTGCAAAGTGTCCGCTTTCCTGATCGTGCACCGCTCGAACATCTTATTTATTTTTTGAAAATTTTTTTTAATAGGGTCAAGTTATAAGCATGAGAATTATCGCTCGTGTCTTCCGATGTCTAGAAAGCAGTGTAATACTAACGATATTCCCATTCAATTATTTGAAAAGTATTTTGGATTCGGACTCGGTATTTATTTGTCGCTTGTATTCTCAACCTACCTTTCAACATTTGTAGTCAGAACCTTTATTTTTTCTGCTGGAACATAAGCAGTAGTAAATCTTTTGTCCTAAAATTGTAATAGAAGATATTTTTGAGAATAAGAGTTTAGTTCCATTTTGTAGCTACGAGAAATATTTTGTATAGCTACTGTTTAAGTCTGTAAAACAGAGAAAAATCAACGAACAACAATATACTTTTAGTTTTAAATGTAGTTTACGACAATTTTAGGATCAGTTAGTAAACTTGACACTGATAGATGAAATTTGAAAAATAATTAATCATCATTCAATCATTGGTTGCAAAATTTTTGAAGATTAATGAATTTTAATTAAAATGTCAATTCTTTTATTATTTCATAACTACTAGTAATGTAATTTATTGTTGTACAGTTTAATTTCCTACGGATACGAATTACGGTCTACCAGTACGATCTAAAATTGGTGTCAACTGTTAATGCGAATTTTCTTAGAGCAGCGTTGATAATTGATCGATTTACAGCGTATTCTGATAACATTTCTGATTGTCTGCGTTCACCTCGAAGTGCAGGAGGAAAGGGGAAAGGCTGCGGGGCAATACTAGTGTGCCCTTTTCGGCTCGACCCTTCCCAAAACGGTACATGTCTTCTTTCATTCTACACCTTGGATAATTTAGATTTCTAGTGTCACGGAAAACTGTTATTGTTAGTTAAAGAGAAATAATATTTTTATCGCTGCGTGCATTTTTGGGTATTAAGATTCAAGTTTGTAGAATACAAGGCGTAAATAAAAAAGTTATCAGAAATTTAAAAAATCGGTCAATTCTTGATGAGATTCAGTAATATTTCAATTTTTTTAAAGTAATGAGAGCCGTAACCAAACGAAATTTCATAATATTCTTGTCGAGTCGTGCCAAATGTTACGTTATGTGTATATTTACTTGCGTATGGACGTGTCAAAACTTGTAAAACAAACGTATTGCAAATACACAACCCTATACTCGTTAAATATCTGTATTGTTTACTTCAAATTCCTTTTTTAAGGCTTCACAGACTTCCCGCTATTCCCTTCTTTTTCCTCTTTTCATCGTTTTTGTCCAGAAACTTCCCCCATTTTTCTTTAAATTCGGACTGATTTAGATAGAAATCGAATCAAATAATGTATGCATGCACGCACCGAATAAACCAATTAAAAATGTCAAGTTAAAAAACTTTAAACTCAAAATATTAAAAAATAAAGCGTTCGAAGTGCAACAAGATTTTATTGATAAAAAATGAGTCGAAGCGTCCAGGCAGTCCGTACGTTTATGTAAGTTTATAACACGGTCAAGTCTAAACGTACGGATCAGGCAAGGGGAGGGAGCTGGAAAAGGAAAGGGGTCATGACTTGTGTCCGGACGTATTAGAAACTACCATAAAAATATATGCAACAATTTAAAATAGGAGATGCTTAAAAAGGACATTTTTTAACAATGAACACTTCAGAAGCAAACAATTCCATATCGGGAGACCGAGAATGAGCACATTTAAAAATTGACCACTTTCAAATTAAAAGCTCCTAACTTAAACAATTTTTATTTTCAAGTCGAAAATCTTAGACAATTTCATCAGTTAGGGTGGGCGCTGGACGATGAAACTGGGAAGTGACCGAGGATTTATGAATTTAACTTTCTAAATTGTTCAGTAGGGATTAGTTGAAATGTTTCTAATGTTTCGTTTGGTTAAAAATCTGTAATGCCGTTCACTTGAAGCTCGACAAATTAAACAAATATGCACTAAAGAACTATAAAGCGGATTCACTTTAAATCAGGCAGGTAAGTAGTACCACTCATCCCTCGCTGGAGCACCGGCCTCGGGACTGGTCGACACTGACTATCCAAGCGTATGAGGACGGTGATTTGTTAAGCTTGGCTTAGAGAGCAGCACCGAGAGTGGAGACATGCCTTGCACGCAGGCAAAAGGCATTATCTGCACTTTCGTGAATTTTTTGTTATTAATTGGAAAGCGATGTGCTCCTTTATTTTTACATCCAAATGCCACATACACACCTGCAATTTCGAAAATAGTGCTTTAAACTAACACCTCAACACCGTGTTACCAAGGACTAATATAATGCGAATAACAGACGTTGCCACCGGTGGAACCTCCGTCAGGTATGTTAAGCTGACGTAACCTCATGTTCTAATCGAGTTAAAACCTATTTCATAATTAACGGCTCATTTAATGCCCTATTGCCAAATTTAATGCTCCACTGACCGAATCCGTTTCAAATCAGGCAGGGTTCTACACTTGAATTCGCAGAATCTCTCAGGGACGATATATGTTCTTTTTATGCGGAAATTAGGCGATACGTATTATTCCGATTCGCAAAAAAAATGTTCTAAAAAGTTATGCGTATATGAAAAACTCGTCTTCTTTCAAAATCCGCGGGAAAATTAAAAAAAGGTTTAAAATTAACAAAATGGCAGCGGTTTTTCTGAAAAAATTAAAAATCTATTCTCTCAAAAAGCCCACCTTTAAATTTGTGGCCATTTTTTTTTTAAACTTTGAATATATCTTGTTAAGTTTGATGCTTCCTAAATAACTTTTGTAGCCAGGAGAATTCTTTTTTCTAACAATCGAATTATTTACTTTTTCTTGGAAACAATAACAGATACGAAAAAATGTTGAGTTTGTACGTCTAAAAAAGTTCTAAGAAAATGCCTCTTGTTCTTTTGCGGTATCTTTCATAGTTTACGAGAAAAATTCGAAAATTACGTTTATAGAAAAAAAAATTCTCCCGGCCTCAAAAATGGTTTAGCCCCTATGATGCTGATAAGATGCCTTTCTTCTGTTAGTAGAAACTTTTCAAAAATATTTCGAAGAATAGAAAAGGTCGGATTTTCCAGAAAATATTTTTTTAATGTTTTCAAAATTTGAAGGAAAAAAAAAATAAAAAAGATTTTCTTGAAAACCCCACCTCTTTCATTCTTCTAAATATTTTTTAAAAGTTTCTACTAATAGAAGAAAGGCATCTTATCAGCATCATGCGGGCTAAACCATTTTTGAGGCCGGGAGAATTTTCTTTTTCCTGAAAATGTAATTTTCGAATTTTTCTCATAAACTATAAAATATATCGCAAAAGAACAAGAGACATTTTTCACAGAACTTTTTTAGATGTGCAAACTTTTATCTTAACATTTTTTCGTATCCGTCATTGTTTCCAAGAAAAAAAAAGAAAATTCACATACGCATAACTTTTTAGAAATTTTTTTTTTGCAAATCGGAATAATTCGTATCGCCTAATTTCGCCCCCGAGAGATTATGCAATTTCAAGTGTATACCTGATTTGAAATGGATTCGATCCACTACGTTTAAAAAAAACCGGGGGGTTACGCTAGCTTAACGTTAAGCTGACGAAACCACACGTGAAAATAATATTGAATCGAGTTCTGACCTATGACATAATTAAGGACTCATTTGAGGCTCTCCAAAACCACACAAACATATTTTCCAAAAGCCACCCCTAACACTCAAAAACCACCCTTAATACAAATTTTGTATTAATTTTACTTAAATAAAATTTTTAAAGCTAAAAGCTTCAAATAATGATGAAATTTCTTGATAAAAATTTTAGACTATCGTGCCTCATGTAAGGTTAAGGGGGGGGGGGGGGGGTAAACTCTAAAGATACTTCAAAGCGGTTAAAAACTCAAAAATTAAACTGATGATGTTTCACTTGACGCGCTGTTTTCAAAGATTCCTAAATGCATTTTAAGTTTCCCTTAAACTTGTGATATTTCAGTTCAATTGTTATAAGTATTTCAATATTTCAAGCAGGAGAAAATTTGATATATATGTTTATATATGGCTCTTTATCGAATTTTAAAGAATTAGGTATGCGAAGGAATTTCCAATTGATTTTAATGGTTTGAAAGAAATTCCAAATCTTTTCTTTCTTGAAAATCCTCACATGTTGGGGTAGGGCTTCTTTTTGACAAATTCCAGGAATTAATTTTATGGTTTTTCCCTGAGTTTTTGTAATAATATTTTGATCCCTTTTCAAAGAATTTTCACGCGATAAATCAGGGAAATTACGGTATTTCAGAGGTTTCTTTAACTTATCCGAGATTATCCCCAAAATATCTTTCTAAATCACTCATTATTCCGAACTTTTAACTTCTATTGCGACGTTATTGGAAATTTTCTTCTTCTAAATATTAATTTCAGTGCTTTTGGGATTTTTAAGGATTTAAATCATCATATTGCAGTTCAATTATTATAACTATTTTAATATTTCAAGCAGGAGAAAATTAAATATACATCTATATATAACTGTTTTTCAAATTAAAAAAAAAAAAAAAAAAAAAAAAGGACTTATTGGCTCCTCGTTTAGAGGTGGGCCGGTATCCGGCACATATTAACTCCTATCTAGTACAACGCTGCTGAAGGCCGGTAACCTTCTCAGCATAAATCACCAACCAATTGAGACTCTCGGTTTCCTTTCTCTATCCTCACCCCCCCCCCCCCCCCGTAACAGAAGTTTTGGTGGGACTGACGTTACGACTAGACTCTCCACCGTACGATGAATAATTACTTTACTTGGACATGATTTCGGCTCGCAAAACAAATCTCGCGCATAAAGGTGATAGTTGGGTGTACAATCTAAACATGAATAATACAAACAGTAAAGTAGCCTCGGAATGGACTGAAACTTGGATTGACGAAATGCATACACACGGTAAACGTAAAGGTCGAGTTTCAGGTGATGAATGGAGACTGGGTGTTTGGAATGCTAGAGGAGTGAATGATCTTAAAGTAAGAGAACTACGAGAAACTATGCATGCTAGGAAACTAGATATTTTATGTGTACCTGAGACGAAGAAAAAGGGTTGCGAAAGTAGAAACATAGAAAATGGGGTGTTGAAAGGCGGTTTTGAAATATGGTCAGGAGTAAGTAGTGAATCAAATCGTAGTCAAGGGGTCGGTTTAATTATGAATGAAAAAGCAAGACAGCATCTCAAAGATCATGATTTTGTATCTCCCAGATTGTTGTGGGCTAGAATGAAGGTAGGAATCAGAAGATTATTTCTCATAGCGTGCTACGCCCCAGTTGACAGTGAGCCGCGAGAAGTCAAAGACGCCTTCTGGGACACTTTAAATGACACAATAAGTACTTGCGATCAAGGTGAAAGAATAATTCTGCTAGCAGATATGAACGGATGGGTCGGCGTCCAACGCCAGGATACAGATACAGAAAGGGTGATAGGTAATTTTGGGGATCCAACAAGAAAAAATTATAACGGGGAAAAATTAGTTAGCTTATGCTTAGAAAAGGGCCTACTTATTACCAATACTTGGTTTCGACATAAAATGATCCACAAGTACACTTGGTGTAAAGGAAATAACCGCAGTATAATTGACTTCGTTATTGCGGATGAAAGACTAAGAGAACTAGTCAAAGATACAAGAGTCATGAGGGGTTCCGAATGCAATACTGATCATTACCTTTTAATCTCTAAAATAAACTTTGGCCGGGGATGGAAAAGAAAGAGAACAGAAAAAACGAAACAAACTCGAATAAAGATTGAAAATGTACAGAAACCGGAAGTGCGAATAGAGTTTCAAAATAAGTTAAGCGAACACATAGATAGGGCAACTTGGGACGCGCTTATAAGCAATAAAGATATAGAGGGCGCGTGGGCTTTATTACGGGATATCATTGTTAAAACTGCAATTGAAGTGTGTGGTACGGCAGTGGTAGGAAAAAAGTCTGGTGATGCGTGGTGGAATGATGAAATTCAAGCAGCCCAGCAAGAAAAGAAAAAAGCGCACAAGAGAACATTAAACATGACAGGTCTTAGCGATGAGGAGAGAAATAGACTCAAAAATGATTACAAAGACAAAAAGAGGAAAATTAAGCGACTAGTCAAGGAGAGTAAAGAAAAAATCAGAACAGAAGAAGAGAACAAAATACAAAACTACTTTGAAGGAATTATGAAACTATTATATAAACATTTGAAGGAAAGTAAGAGTACAGAGTTTTCCAGCATGAGAAACAGCAAAGGTGAAATGCTATATGATATAGACGAGATAGTAGACGCTTTAAAAGACTCTTTTAAAGAACTATTAGGAGGTGAAGATATAGGACAACAAAACTGCGACATAGAACATAATGCATTAGAAAACCCAATTGAAAAAGTCTGTGTCACTGAGGTCCGAGACATAATTAAGAACTTGAAAAACGTTAAGGCTGCTGGCATAGACAGTATTAGTGCTGAAATGCTTAAATACGGTGGCGAGTACATACCTCACAGTTTGTGCGAATTAATAAATTTATGTATCGAGACGGGGAAAGTCCCAGGCGATTGGAAAAAAGCGATTATCGTACCAATATACAAAAGAAAGGGAGATAAAAGCAACTGCAGTAATTACAGAGGTATCAGCCTACTAAGTACCGTAAGTAAAATATACTCAAAAATACTTATTCGTAGGGTAATGGAAATCACAGAAGAAAATATATGGGAAGTCCAAAGTGGTTTTATGCCAGGAAGATCATGTACAGATCAGATATTTAGCCTAAGACAGATCACAGAAAAAAGCTTGAGAGTAGGAAAGAAAGTTTTCTGTGCATTTATTGACCTAGAAAAAGCATTCGACAAAGTAAATAGAAATAAACTTTGGGAAGTCCTTAAAGAGTACGGAGTAAATGGAGGGCTCCTACAAGCAATAAAAACAATATACAGGGTGTCCATGTATTTAAAATACATATTTATATTTTCTGATTCCTTGTGAAAAACTGAATAGAAAATTATCAATAAAAAAATGTGATTAAATGCATAATTACCGAGTAATTAGGAATGAAAGATTAACCAATCAAAAAAATGCTTTAGATAGCCGACAGTCCATGTGCCATCGCTAAGAGTGTGTGAGAATACAAGTTCAGAACGTATAATTTCCCCTCCGTTTATTTTTGTGGGAGGCTTTGACTCTTTGGCGCAACTTCACACTTAAACGAGATTCGAAAATTAAAAAGTAACTTTTTCCTAGCAACCAAATTAGAAAACATTGCTCAACGAGTTAATTCACGGAATTCGTGGAATTTACGGAATTCACGGAATTCATGGAATTCCACGGAATTCAGTGAATTCACGGAATTTATGGAATTCACGGAATGCACGAAATTCACGGAATTCATGGAATTCACGAACTTCAAAGAATTCGTGGAATTCAGATTGTCGTTACCAGTAAAAAACATTTTCGGTACCGGTAAAAAAAATACCGGTACCGACAATTTTTTTTACCCGTTTTTGAACCGTACATGAAATTCAAGGAAATCAAGGATCTTACGGAATTCAAGGAATTCATGGAATTCTAAGAATTCTCGGAATTCACGAAACTCAAAGAATTCGTGGAACTCACACTGTCGGTACCCGTAAAAAAATTATCGGTACCAGTAAAAAAAATTACCGGCACCGGCATTCAGGGAATTAACGGAATTCAAGCAATTCACGAAATTCACCGCTTCCAACAGCATGTGGCGGCTGGATGGCACCCCTGTAACTGGTCCCAGAAATTATGTTGGTCAAACCCCTACCCCATTCCAACATTTCATGGTGTGGGGGGGGAGGCAACCCTGTCCCTGGTCACAGAAATAATGTTGGTCAAAGCTAGATCCCTGCATCTCTCTGATTCGTCTTCTGGGATTAATCACAAAAATAAGTTCAGTTTTATCACCAACCTTTTCTAATTTTTTTTAGTCTGCGACATCGACTAGCAAGATGGTACCGGCTTTGCATACACAACCTTTTAAATACTATAAATTCTTTGAATTTTGATACAATCATTGCAGTGTTTCTAATTCTTTCACAATTAGTCTAGTTAGTCGACTGCTAAACTAGCAGTGAATTAATATGTACTTGTTATTTGATTCCCTTAGAATTCTCACGAATTTTGTAGAATTCTCTTCAAAATGTTTTTTTTATTAATTTCAAGAGTTTTTAATACTTTTCAACCTATGAGAATACAGATTAAATTATTTGAAATTTAAAGATTTTTGAATTCTCCAAATTCTTCTGAATTCGCTGAATTCTACTAAATCCATCGCAAATTTCGTAAGTCTCACCCAATAAGTCAAGTTAAGTCAACGGCCTAGCTACCAGTGAATGAAGATGTACTCGTCTTTTGAATTCCGCAAAGTTGTCACGAATTCTGTGGAATACCTTCCAACACTTTAGAATTAATTTAAAGAATTTCAAATACTTTTCACGCTATGAAAATACACAATCAGTAGTTTAGAATATGTAGAAAGACTCATAATCCTATAAATTCTTCAGATTTTTTCTGAATTCTAATAAAATCATAGCACTATTCCTAATTATTTCCGAATTAGTCAAGTTAGGGAGTCGGCGTAGGTACGACTGAAGGTAGATGTACCCTTTATTTGAATTACACACGATTCTAGCAAATTCTGTAGAAATACATTCAATACTTTTGAATTAATCAAAAGATTTTTGAATACTTTTCAAACTACGATAATACATATTGAATTATTTGTATTGAAAGGCTCACAAATTCTACGAATTCCTGTGAATCCTTCAGGGTTTTACTAAAACCATAGCACTATTCCTATTTCTTTCAAAAATTTTAAAAACTTTGAAGCAATGAGAACAAACATTGAATTCTTTGGAATTTAAAAACAAAAGTGTGAACTGTTTAAAATTTGCTATCTTGGATTTTATAAGCGAAAATAAGGAATTAGCTTTGACAGACATCATCAACCGTCTTTCTTCTCAAGTTTTTTCAGTAGTTTTTCGTATGCAGAGTCCAATCAAGGGATCTTAATTGCTTTATGTAACATCATCTTTTTCCCACGTATTTTTAGTAGTTTTTTGACTGGAGAATCCAAACGAGCGTGTTATAAGGAACTAGTTTTGACAGACATCAACAATCGTCTTTCACCAATTTTTGATCAGCAGTTTTTCGTCTGTAGAACCAGTTTTTGTAACCGAAAAGAACTAACTAGCTTTGAGAGACATTTTCAATCGTTGAAAAGGTATATCAAAGCTAGTTTCTTATTTTCGCTTATAAAAACCAAGATAGTAAATTTGAAACAATTCACACTTTTCTAGAAGCTCGTAAACATCTCCCGTCAAAAAAGAACACGCTTGTTTGTATTCTCTAGTCGAAAAACTATTGAAAAAACTTAAGAAAAAGATGACTAGAAATGTCTATCAAAGCCAGTTCCTTATTTTCGGTTACAGAAAGCATGATTGTACATGTTAAATACCAAGCCATTTTTTTAAGCTTGTGAGTGTCTCTCATCAAAACCAGGCTCTCTTCATTTGACTCTGCAGACGAAAAAATACTGAAAAAACTTGAGAAAAAGACGATTGATAATGTCTATCAAAGCTACTTCCTTATTTTCGCTTATAAAAACCAAAAGAGTAAATTTTTTAACAATTCACACTTCTCTGAAAGCTCGTAAACGTCTCCCGTCGAAAAAGAACACGCTTGTTTGGACTCTCCAGTCGAAAAACTACTGAAAAACTTAGGAAAAAGACGATTGAAAATGTCTATCAAAGCTAGTTCCTTATTTTCGGTTATAAAAAGCAAGACTAAATGTTTTTAAATTCCGAAGAATTCAGTGTTTGTTCTCATTGCTTCAAAAGTTTCAAAAATTCTTCAAGTGAATTCAGAACTTTTGAGGGGAATTCTACGCAATTCGAGAGAATTCCGCAGAATTCAAATAACGATTACATCTTCATTAAGCGGTAGCTAAGCCGTCGAAATAACTTGACTAATTTGGAAAGAATTAGGAATAGTGCTATGGTTTTAGTAGAATCCTGAAGAATTCAGGGGGATTTGTAGAATTTATGAGTCTTTTAATTACGAATAATGCAATATGTATTATCGTAGCTTAAAAAGTATTTAAAAATGTTTTGAATAATTTGAAAGAATTGAATGTATTTCTACAGAATTTGACAGAATTGTGTCTAATACAAATAAAGGGTACATCTGCCTTCAGTCGTACCTACGCCGACTCCCTAACTTGACTAATTGGGAAATAATTAGGAAAAGTGCTATGATTTTATTAGAATTCAGAACAATTCTGAAGAATTTATAGGATTTATGAGTTTTTCTACATATTCTAAACTGTTCATTGCGTATTTTCATAGTGTGAAAAGTATTTAAAATTCTTTAAATTAATTCTAAAGCGTTGGAAGGTATTCCACAGAATTCGTGACAACTTTGCGGAATTCAAAAGACGAGTACATCTTCATTCACTGGTAGCTAGGCCGTCGTCTTAACTTGACTTATTGGGTAAGACTTACGAAATTTGCGATGGATTTAGTAGAATTCAGCGAATTCAGAGGAATTTGGAGAATTTAAAAATCTTTAAATTTCAAATAATTGAATCTGTATTCTCATAGGTTGAAAAATAATCAAAGCTCTAAAAAATTAATAAAAAAACAAAACATTTTGAAGTGAATTCTACAAAATTCGTGAGAATTCTGCGGGATTTAATTCACAAGTACATCTTCATTCACTGCTAGCTGCAGTCGACTAACTAGACTAATTGTGAAAGAATTAGAAACACTGTAATGATTGTATCAAACTTCGGAGAATTCCGGAGAATTCGGAGGAATTTACAGCATTTGAAAGGTTGTGTATGCAAAACCGGTGCCGGTAAAAAAAATTGTCAGTACCGGTCAAAAAAAAGTTGTCGGTACCTGTAAACAGAATTGTCGATAGAGCTTAAACTGCCGGCAAAAATATTTAGAAATTTATTTTTCTCCCATGTGTTTATTGCTACTGTTTGATCCTCAATATCCATTATTTCTGCGACTAGTCACAGGGGTGCCTTCCAGCACCCACGAAGTGTCAGAAAGGGGTAGGGATTTGACCATCATTAATTCTGTGTCCAGTCACAGGGGCACCATCCAGCAGCCACGAGCTGTTGGAAGGGGTGAATTTCATGAATTGCTTGAATTTCGTTAATTCCCTGAATTCTGTGAATTTCTTGAATTCCGTGCATTCAGTGAATTCCTTGAATTTACGGTTCAAAACCCGGTAAAAAAAAATTGTCGGTACCGGTAATTTTTTCTACCGGTACCGACAGTGTGAATTCCACGAATTCTTTGAATTTCCTGAATTCCGAGAATTCTTGGAATTCCGTGAATTCCATAAATTCCTTGAATTCCATGCATATCGTGAATTCCATAAATTCCGTGAATTCAATGAATTCCATGTGTTCCGTGAATTCCATGAATTCCGCGAAATCCATGAATTCCGCGAATTCTTTGAATTCCGTGAATTTCGTCAAGTCCGTTAATTCCATGAATTCCGTGAATTCTTTGAATTCCATGAACTCCTTGAGTTCCATGAATTCCCTGAATTCCGTAAATTCCAGGAATTCCATAAATTCCTTGAATTCCTTGAATTTCATGTACGGTTCAAAAACCGGTACCGACAATTTTTTTACCCGTACCGACAGTTTATACACTTCGTATTTAAAAGTCTTGAAAATATAAATAATTCAATGTATTCAAAAGTGTTCAGGGTAATTCAAAAATTTTAAAGTAATTATTTCTATAGAACCAGAAGGAACTCTGCGGAAGGCTAAGAATTCAGGAGGATTCTGCAGATTTCAAACAACGCATGCATTTTAATTAACTCGTCGAGAAATGTTTTCTAAGTTGGTTGCTACGAAAAATATACTTTTTAATTTTCGAATCTCATTTAAGTGTGAAGTTGCACCAAAGAGTCAAAACCACCTACAAAAATAAACGGAGGGGAAATTATACGTTCTGAACTTGTATTCTCACACACTCTTAGCGATGGCACATGGACTGTCGGCTATCTAACGCATTTTTTTGATTGGATAACCTGTAATTGCTAATTACTCGGTAATTATTAGTGATGGGCGCTGCTCGGTATTTCACAGTCATGACCAATCCTGACCGGTCATGACGGTAAATGTTGGTAAAACGCGGTCAGACCCAAATATTTCCACCAGAAAAGGTTTTTTTATACAGAAAAGTGGTTCAGTTGTTAGGACATACCCTATACTAAACTTGCACAAAAAGTTTTTCGGTTCTAAATGTTCCAGTTATTCTCAAAGTAATAAAAATTCCAAAAAGCTGAGCATAGCAGACGACACTTTTGACAGTTTCGCGCGAGTTTCGAGGAGAATTTGAAAATGACACTTTACAAATTTACAAATTACATTGAAAATCTGTTGCATTTACTAAGTAATATTTTTAAAATAATATTTAGTAGTGTGTTAAGTTATTTTGAATATCATTTAATTGAATATGACACTTAAGTATTACGTTAAGTACTTTGTATCGTATAGGTTATATTCCCTAAATGAAAATACTGTTTTTTTTGTCTTTAAATAAAATAACATTGATATCTAATTATTATGAATTTAGATTTATGAGTAATTTGTGTAAATAATTTATTATTTGTTATTATTTATATGTGACGAAATTCAATAAGGCAATTATTATAATTAAAAATGGTAACAATGACAATACAAATAATACATTATTTACACAAATTGCTCATAAATCTAAATTCATAATAATTATTTATCAATTTTATGTTATTTAAAGACAAAAAAACAGTATTATGATTTAGGAAATATAACCTATACGATACACAGTACTTGACTTAATGTTTAAGTGTTATATTCATTGAAATGATATTCAAAATAACTTAGCACACTACTAAATATTATTTTAAAAATATTACTTAATAAATGCAACAGATTTTCAATGTAATTTGTCAATTTGTAATGTGTCATTTTCAAATTCCCCTCGAAACTCGCGCGAAACTGTCAACAGTGTCGTCTGCTATGCTCAGCTTTTTTGCATTTTTATAACTTTGTGAATAACTGGAACATTTAGAACCGAAGAACTATTTGTACAAGTTTAGCATACGGGATCTCCTAACAACTAAACCACTTTTTTCTATAAAAAAAACTTTCCTGTTGGAGATATTTGGGTCTGACCGCGTTTTACCAACTTTTACCGTCATGACTGGACATTACCGGTCAGCTCAGGTATTACCACAGTCAGGCCAAGCAGTGCCCATCACTAGTAATTATGCATTAAATCAAATTTTTTATTGATCATTTTCTACTCAGTTTTTCACAAGGAATCAGAAAATATAAATATGTATTTTGAATACATGGACACCCTGTATACAGGTAGTAAAGCGAGTGTAAGGGTAAATGGGAAACTGAGTGACTGGTTCGATATTATGCAAGGCGTGAAACAAGGATGCGTTATGTCCTCGCGGCTATTTATCATACGAGACCGTACGCGCGCTGAAGCGCGCGCGTTTACTCATTTCGATTAATGACAGTTTTGAAAATTCTATCTATAATACATTCAATATTATTGCTATGTATATTGTATTCAAACTATAATCTATTTGAACAATTCTGTGAACACATAATTTTTAACCAAATCACTTTGGCGTTGTTCTCCTAAGAAAATCCGTAATGCTTGCCAAGACCTAACTCGCGAAAACGCCACATACAATTGTCCATGATTAAATACATCTTTACGAAGATCTACTCCGATGTTATCGAAAGTTTGTCCCTGACTTTTGTTAATAGTCATTGCAAATGCCAATTTTATTGGAAATTGACGACGTTTGAAAGTAAATGGATAAACATCTTCACAGTACAGTGTGATACGATGGATGAACACAATTTCTCCTGCTTTATCACCTGTTAAAATTCTACATCGCAAAAGATTATTTGCAAGCTCTAGTAATTGCAAGCGCGTCCCGTTACAAAGACCTTCGTCAATACTAAGGTTACGAATCAGCATAACAATGCAATTATTTCTTAATCTTAATTCATGCGGTGGAATATTTGGTGGATTCAATGTGTTTAAATATTCTGGCAGTATTGCGTCGGTGATATCCCCATTATCACAGTTTTCAACACTATCAACACTGGTATAAAGTCGTTCTGTATTTTTGTCTAATAGCTCAACTACTCTGGAATTGATTTCCTCGACATC
>CAKNYM010040555.1:721-15561 GCA_932195095.1 Andricus curvator
TATATATATATATATATATATATATATATATATATATATATATCAATAGTGAATCATTCAACTGTTGAAACTTTATCCACTGATCTTACTCGACGTTTGTTTTATGCTGATAGCCATTTTTTATTCTATTCGTTCAAAGAAACCCTTTGGCGCAACTAGACTCTCCTCTTAAATTAAAGAGGAGCGTTCGAGAGGATTTTCTTTTTTTTAAAGAGTCTCTACTTGTAGCAAAGAAAATCCTTTGCAACAAACTAGGGTATTCTTTTAGCAAAAATAATTCAGTTTATGTAAAAAGTATTTCCACTCAATTCAAACAATTTCCCTACGAGCGAACGTTACTTTTGTGTCAAGGCCATTTTTCTCTGAGTGGTTCAATTTCAAGTTGACTAAAATTATGTACCATTTTTGAAACATATGATGAAATTGCACGAAATTCACGATATAATGATTTTTATTATTCAATTCTCAACAGCGGCAACAATATTCCTTTTAGTATCTATATAGTATATATAATTATATGTTTACTACCTTACAATTTAAATTTGAAAATAATATTAAATAATATTGTAAACAATACGCGACCCTAAAATCATAGGGTTCTATATTGAATTTTAGAACTCACTTGATTTTCATTTAGTTCCTATTACTTCACATGCAGGACAATTAAAAATTAAGTGACATTAAAAATTCAAGATAAAAGAAGAAGACCTTATGGTTGTAGGATCACGTATATATTTATCATGGAAAGTATTATTATTAATACTTAATGTATGAATGACTAGAAATTTCTATGTATATCGTGCGAATTATAAAATTAGGGACGGCAAATATTATAATATTATATTTGGTCAGTGTGAAGAACTCTACATCTCTGAAGTGTGCCTGCGAAAATCTAAATTCTCTTTCAGAATTTCATGGAAATATGTTTTTACATACACTGTCTGTACTTTTGTTAGGTCAACCAGTCCTTAAATTCACGAAAGGAATTACGAATTATACTGGACAAAATGAAAATGACACAGCATTTATCAATATTTTTCGTGCGTCTGCAATATTATTCCTAATTTTTTCTTATACCTGTCGTCGAAACAACTCCTCTGTATCATGAAATTGCAAAAATTGCCGAGGCTGCAAACAAATTTTTTATTTCTTCGAGTTGATTGAACTAATTGTTTATCTACGACTGTGATATATTTGTAAAGCATTATGTTGTGCAACTTGTACCCACAGTAAAGTTAATTGATTTTTCATACATAAGGCTACATAAGCATATATTATTATCTATGTAGTGATTTGTGCTAATAAACCCGTGAAACTATTATTTCTTGAATTAGACTTATTCGTAAATCCTATCATCCTTTTACTCTAAATCTTGAACAAGTATTATTCATTGCAGGTATTCAAACTAGATAAATGTTTGCATCAAAATTAAAAAAAAATTATTGTGTGATTTGTCATTTGCGTGACTCTGTCCGTGTGTTGTTAGACTAACTCGAATTATTTAACCCAAATCTAAAAAGCCAATATGATGTTAGGTTTAAATTCATTTTTATTTTAACAATTTGTTTTTTTTTTTTCTTTCCTAAAGATAAAATAAAATTTTAAATATTACCGACCAAACAATTTACCTTTCAGGACACCTGTGTAGTTCTTGCCTAGCTCAACTTGTCGCCACACTACATTTCTCACCTTTTGACCGACACATGATAATGACTCGCAATATCCATACAACACATTACGAGTAGCTCGCAAGCTCAAGTGAAATCCTTTCTCATAATAGTTGGTAATATTCTCACAAAAAAATAAAAATTTGACTGTTTTGCAGAATTTTTTATCGATGTTTTATCAAAAATATTTTTTGCGTGAGCAATCTGAATTAATCCACTAGTAAAGTTTGAATTTTTTTTGAGTATGAAAATTTATTTATTACGATGGTGTTCAGTTTGACACCAATGGTTTCAGAATTTATAGAAACAAAATGTTCATAAATTTGAGAAAACGGAATATCCATGTCATAAGGTATGGAGCTGTTTCAAACGAAAATACAATTCTTTATTTTCTTTATGTTTTGTTAATGAGTGAAGTATAGACAGCTCATATTATTTTTTCCGTGCAGTCTAAGCGCGAATGATGCTGAGTTTTGAGGAAACAGTTATTTGTATTTTGTATATTTATGAAATTTTTATCAGAGAGATAGGGGAGCGGCGGCAAATGCGGCACGGCTGCTAATGTGGCGCGTTCAAGTTTTCGAATATTAACGCATTTTCTGCTTGTCAAGGTAGTTTCATTACATGTACATATGTTTTCAACGTTACATTATTAAAAAATTGGGATAATTAAATTAATTACCTAATTTTAATGACGAAAAGTAATTTTTGGTTCTTTCGCTTGTATTATCAGAGTAGCAAACAAGTAAAAAATTACAGAAGTTTCGTGTAAACTTATAAAATTTTTTGGAAATATACTGTTCCGAGTTTCTTGAATACTTTAAAGTTTAACATTTTGAGTAAAATTAATAATCTTTTATGTAAAAAATCTTGATTAAATACTATTCACATGCGACTAATATGGCGCATTCGGGTGGTACCTTGTCTTCATATTATAGTTTAATATAAAGAATTGTTTCAAAAGTTTCCCCATTGATAATTATTTAAATATATCCTTAATTATGTTATTTTTGATATTGGTGAGTCATTCTGCACTGTTAACAAAAAATTTTTCTTGACGTTTCAGCAGACATAACCCTGAATTTATTTTGAGACTTTCTTGCACTGTTAAAAAATATTTTTTCTTAAAATTTCGACATACATAATCCCTCAAATATGTTAATAATATTAAACGTAAATATATTTATCTTATAATTTTTAAAATTTACTAATTTTTCTTCATAATTTGTTTTTTATTCAATAATTATGAATTGAAATCGAAACGCGCCACATTGCCAAACAAGGTAGGACAACTTGGCGCAGATGCACTTTTTGGAAAATACATTAATTAACTGTTTTAATGAACTTCAATTAAATTATCTCCATGCATAGAGCATTGGTAAGATATTGGCCCAAACAAAATATATTTTATTACAATATTTTACTTTATATTTGAATTTTAATCGTGCATTTCCCTTTATGTGCGCCGCATTCGCCGCTGTTCCCCTACGCTAGCAAAATCGTACACGATACACAAAACAGACTTCAGTTTAATATATTTTAATGTTTTTCCTTTAAATGAGCCACGTATTAACAGTGTGTAACATTTTGTTATTTATATATATAAGGGCAGAATACGTCAAGTGTTCTGATATTATTATTGTACATGAAAAGAGCTTTCTAAAACATTCTGATAAAAGTCCAATCGGATAATCCTGAAAGAAGTTACACTAACGTGAATTTAGGTGAAAAAGCACCTGAAAAATTGAAAACTTCAGGCTCCTGTATATTGACAACCGGCTGATGATAGGACCTATAGTTTGGCGAATTAATGTAGGTCCACTAGGATTATAATTCAGCCAAGTTTCAACCCGATCAAAAAAAAAAAACCAATAATTTTAGGTGTGAACACTTGACGTATTCTGCCCCACAATTTGTATTATATAAATTAGTTTCAACATGCTCGGAAAAGGAGTCGAGTAACTCCCGAAAGTCGTTTTAAACTCTTGCATAACTTCCTTATTTCAACTCGAGAGCAACTTTATACTTTGAGAATTCAGCTTTTTATATTTTCTAATTAGTAGTAGTGGTATCTTTCATTTGCGATAAGCCTAATCGTTATGTGTTCAATTTTGAATAGTTTTAATTGACGTCTGTTAGGCATTTCAATTTGGCAGTTCGAATCAGTAAAAGAAACGTGTACTAACTATAAGGGTCGTTCAATAAGTCCTTAGAAAAAGATAGAAAAAAAATTATTTTGTGTAGATTTTTTTGATTTTTCAACATAATCTCCTGTTAACTCGATGCACTTTTCCAAGCGTTCCTCCAACTTTTTTAAGCCGTCGAAAAAGTAGGATTGCGGAAGGTCCTCAAAATAGGCATCTTTTTAGGCGACGACCTCCTCGTTCGAAGTGAACCGTTGTCCGCCGAGCCATTTTTTCAAGTTTGGAAATAAAAAAAGTAACGGGGGGCCAAATCCGGTGATTACGATGGATGTTGTAATAATTCGAATTTTTCTTTTTCAAATGAGGACGTTTTTTCTTGATTTCTTCGCTCAACCGGTGATTCCGCGTGCATCCCAAAAAACCGTGGACATCACCTTGCCGCACTCTTTACATAATTCATTCTTTTTCTTTTTTTTCTTCCTCGTATGTACTTCTTTTCTTTTTTTCGAATTCCCTCTTTCTCTCCTCTTCCGTTTAGCCTCTTATCGTTTCTCACACCTCTCATCTATTACTTTTTTTAACTCTGAGTTCGGCTCTTTTCGACTTTTATTTGCGGTAAGGAGTCTCCTAATTGTAAGTCTACTGTACGCATGAGTACGTAGATTCGCTGGAAAATTTACTTTTACCTCTGCAGCCGCATCTATTTAATTAAATCCGTCCTGAATTCGCCATCATATCGTTTACGGTCATTGCCCGCTAACTGATCAAATTCATCAAACAACTCATTCAACTCCGGATACTTCTCTTCAAAATTTAGTTTTGTGTTTGTTTAAAAAAAGTAGGTTGCAGCTAGAAAATGTGGGTTCTGTTAGGTCCATTTGTCTCCAAATTCGAGTTTTTTTGGATGCCTTGTACAAAAATTCGCGAAAAGTTTGACTTTCATATCCAGATTTATTCTGTCAAAGAATTTTTTTTCGACCAACTCCGATGATACCTATCTTAATGGTGCACCAGTACTGTGCATCTTTATGATTTACATTATCTGTTTGCACTCTGGAGGTTGAAGGTTATGGAGATGATTGTACTCTGATGTGTACGATCAGAGAACCATTATATTTGCCTCAACCTTTTACAGGTTCAGGCACATCCTCACCCTTATGTTCCATACATTTCAGAGTAGACAGCTGGCGTAGTGATCTTTTTTTGGATGAGAGTATCGGAGAAGCTGGTGCTTCGATGTGATCTGCTTCCTTTCTCGAAGCAGCAGTAGTTGACCCTTCTGAATGTGGAGATGATCGTTTTTTCTCGGTGCAACTTTGAGATACATCCTGTGCATCTTCAAGATCAAAAATAAGTTTCTGCGCTCTGGATGTCGAAGGTTGCGGATATGATGGTTATCTACACTGAAAAAAATGGTTTAGCTGCCCCAAATAGACGTTCAGCTCGATTTCGTCTTCTAAGAAAATATAGCTATGTTGCCTACATTTCTAGCTGTGTTACCTAAATATATAGCTATTTTAGCTAATTTTGCCATCTAGAAGTCAGCTGGCTAATTTATCTAGATAATTCCCAGATGGCAAAATTTAGCTGAAATAGCTAGATATTTAGGTAACACAGCTATATTTTCTTACAAGAAGAAATCCAGCTAAACTTCTAGCTGGGACAGCTGAACCATTTTTTTCAGTGTGATGTGTTCTCATTTTCTCATCATTTCTTATTTAACATTTAACCCAAATCCAAAAAGTCAACATGATGTTAGGTTTGATCTCGTTTTTATTTTAACAATTTTACGTTTTTTCTTTCCTAAAGATAAAATAAACTTTTATAAATTACCGACCAAACGCTTTCACTTTTCAGGACACCTGTGTAGTACCTGCGCTGGCCAAGTTGTCGCCACACAAGATTTCCCACCTTTTCACCAACATTGACCGACTAATGGTAATGAATCACAATATCCTTAGGAGCGTTTACGGTTACTTCTCACCTTGCAAAAAATGCAAAAACAGCTTAAATAATTAATACCTTCCTTTTTATATTAATAATGTCAATAATTTTAATGATTATAAGATATTTAAAAATAATTTAAAAATATATGAAAAGTTATTTTAAATATGTGTATAGATACATTTATTTTGTACGTGTATGTTATATTGTACGCTTGTACAGCGTGGTGTAGGTCATGGAAAGCATATGTTCAATTGCGAATTCATATAACGTATTACGAGCAGCTCAAAGAAAAAACCACGCCCTTTCTCATAATATTCTCAATAGAATCACGAATTATGTTAAGTTTTGAGAAAATAGTTATTTGTATTTTATATATGTATGATGTTATTATCAAAGAAACACGCTAGAATTACATACTTCTACCAGCTTCCATGTCCACGATACTCTAGGGAGACTTCAATTCATATTTATTAACGTATTTCCAAAATAAAGTTTGACAGTTGTACTAATTAAAACAATCGATAATCTTTTTTTTTGCCCTAGGAAACTTTATATTGAATTTTAAAATATAAATTAGGAGGTGAACAACCTTACCCTACATGAGCGACTGTACCCCGTTTTACTGTATGAAGAATTATTTCATTTATATATCATTTGTATTATATAAATTAATTTTGACACGCTCGAAAAAGGAGTCGAGTAACTTCCAAAAGTCGTTTTAAACTCTTGCATAACTTCCTTATTTTAACTCGAGAGCAACTTTACACTTTGAGAATAATTTATCTTTTTGTATTTTCTTATTAGCATTATTATTTCTGATAAGCCTAATCGTTATATATTCATCCTTGAATAATTTTCATTGATGTTTGTTATGCATTTCAATTTGACAGTTCGTATCAGTAAAAGAAACGCGTACCCTATAAAGGGGGTCAGATGTCGGAACATGTATGTTAATTTTGAAATGATTTATTGGAAAAACTTTGTTAATCCTAACATTAATACTTGAATTTTATTGCTAGAGTGATGTAACTTCGAGCCAACTAACTCATGACTCTATTAAGCCAGCTTTCACCTCTTTATTTTAAAATCACTTATTTCCACTGCAGTTGTATCAGGTACCGTTACCGTTACCAATGTGGAAAATGTATCAATTTGAATTTTTAGTGTTAATAAGATGAATAGTAATGGGAATATAATGAATAGACATAGCTTTATTTGTAAGTCATAAATATTTTATAACATTTCTAATGATCAATTATTATCAAAATGACAATTTATTTCATAACAAAATTACACTCTTTCAAACATGACCATATATTTTTAGAGCAAAATTCTTCATATAATCGTGGAGAATATTTAAGATATTCTTTAATTTTCAAATGCATTTTCCAATCAGAAAATGTTAAATGTCGTGCTAAAATTGAATACTAGTTATAAAAAGAAATAATACCTATTAAAACTAAAGAAGAACAATAATTACTATATAGTAAAAGGACTTTAATATCGACATAAGTACTGAGAATAAGTGATTTATGTGAAGATACTATTACCTATGGTGCGTATATTTGACTTTTGGCACACACATACTTACAAAGTATTACCTTTCAAAAACTTGTTCCTTACCCTGTTTCAACGAGAAACCAAAATCTGTTTCTGGCCTTACGCTTATATGCATATGTGTTGTTCTTACATGCGTAGATGCTTGATGCTTGTGTTCAAAGTGAAAGTGCAAGTTAATCGAGCATTGATATATACGTATATCTACACACGATATATGTAATTGGTAATCACACAACATAGAGGAGAAAACGAATTTGGAAGGGTACAGAATGCAAAAGACACCTGAAATGAATGACAGATGCTTAATGATGAGATACATATTATGAAATAATTCGAATTTTAAGAAGAAAACAATATATTAATATCCAACTTTGTACTTGCTACGGTACAACATTTCATGAGAAATAAGGAGATAAAAAATTAACAGTGGAAAAATAAACCTTACTCAATTACAAGGTGGGATTGACTTTGCGAAATCCTCAAGTCTTGAAGAAATTTATCTAATTGACAATATCAATATTCTTTGTTTCTTACAGTAAAAACAAAAAGCGAGAATTTCGCAAAGCAAAGTAACATAGGGTGTATCGAAACACGATAATGATGATTAATCGATGTATTGTTGATAATTAGGTACTCGTAGACTTAGTAGTAGCCGAAACTAATGTCGTGTAAGGGTGGCGCAGAATTTTGAGGTAGGGCGTAATCTCGAGCAAGCTGATCAAGGAGTCCGCTACTTCCAGGATTGCTTCGAGCCTGAGGTTGTGCGCGAGGTTCCTGAACGGATGATGGTCCAAACTGGACTGGTCCTTGGTTATAAGCCTGAGAAGCTGGTGCTGGTTCATCATAGAACTGTCTCTGGCTTGCCTGGAGGATCTGTGACTGTCGCAGGGGTGCAGCTGCAGCTGGTGTGAAGATGGGCTGCTGTGGGGCATTGGACAAGGTAGGAGTGCGTTGAGCTGGCGTATAAATTGCCTGCGTGTGTGATTGAGGCTGCTGAGGCTGTTGAGGCTGTTGAGGCTGCTCATACTGTGGTCGGTACTGTTCACGAGGTTGGGCTGGCGCTTGCTGTCGTGGTGCTTGTCTAGCAGGTGAATCGTAGTCCTGATTGTTTAGCTCCAGGCCATCTTTACCTGTAGTTTCATCAAAAAGAGTTGGTGGAGCTACCGTGATCCCTTCACCAGCTGGCTGGAATCCATACTGATTTGCTCCATACTCAACTACTCGAACTTTTCCGGAATCATCGACGAAACCATACTTGCCCTTGACATCTCCACTTGGTAATTTTGTTTCAATCTTGAAAGAACCGTCGGCTCCTTCAAAACCATATGTGTAACTTCCATCTTCGTTGTGCCTGTTGATCTGCTTCAAAATGGCAACAGGAGCAGCTTTCGGCTTTTCGGGTTCTTTTGGTGATGAAGCGTAGCTTCTTGGGCTTGGTTGAGCATGAGCCTGATCGTTTGCATACTCGTTCACGTAGTTCTGCTGCTCCCTCTGCTGATCGTATTGACTAGAGACTAGGGTAGTTGTTGTGGCAAGAATGACTAATGCCAACGCCGTCTGAAAATGAAAAAATCCAACAATTAGTTCCTATAAAAGTCAAATCAAGATTAGCAAACGTTTCCATTTGTTTTAAAATGATTTCGACACGTTAGGAATGTGACATTTCAAAATCGTATATGTTACTCTTGAAAGGACTTGAGTTCCTCCGAATCATCAGACACGCTGCCTTAAATAATAATAATAAGTGATTTCCGAAAAAAATTAACGAAAATCTCAATAAAAAGTAATACTAGTTATATAACCAAAAAAAGTCGGAAATTTTTTTAAGACCTACATTCGAGGTTAATATTTCTCCAATTCGTCTACCTGTCTAATTAACGTCCAACCAACCTTGGATCCTGGTTGAGTTTTGTACTTGACGTCTTTTTTCCAAATCTTGGAACCAGAAATCACGTATACCTTGGAGAACGACGTAAAAGAAAAGTAACTTGATCACGTTCAAGGATAGTGAAGTCGGCGAGAGAAAGGTTTGCAAGGACGTATAAAACGGGGCTTTTTGAGAGCAACAAAAGTAAGATGTTATTTTTTCTATGGAACACGTACCAATTTTCAAAACCATATTTACAAGTTTTAACTGTATGTTCTTCAAATAATACTAGATGAATTTAGATGAGTTTTGCAATCAATTTTCTTGATATTAGAAATGCGCACACGTAGTCATTTGTTTCCAATTTATCTTCCAAATAAACATTCAAAACCAATTTTATTTGCGGCAATTTTGAAATTCAATGAAAATGGAATAAATTCATAAAATTTAGTTTTTTTTTGTAAAAAAAATTATCAGAACAATGTATACATGTATAAACTTTTACATGCACTGCACAAATTACATCAATTTCTTTGTCAGATTCAGTTGTGTAATACTTGAGAATTAAAATGATCGAATGCTAGTTATTTTCAAAATAATGCACGTTTTAGTAGTAACATTACATTTTATTACTGACAGTAAGTATGCTTGAAATATCGGCAGTATATAATATTATATTATAGAATAGCTGCATGTTACAACATACCATTCATAAAATTTTATAAGTCAAAATTTTCCTTGGATTTCAGAGATTTTTAGAAATATTCAATACACTGTTGTTCGGAACAGAAAATTAATAAAATTATCAATATCGTTCAATTGAAGTTTTTTTTCTTTTAATCTGGTTCACTCTAAGTTGAAATTTCGGGAATATAAATATGCAAAGCATAAAAATATATTGATTACCACATATGCTACATTTCCTGTTCTAATGACCTGATACATTCTATGAGATTATCTACGCGTGACTAAATATGCACGCATGAATATTTAAAAGGATCTGGCGCCTTCCGCAAATGCATTAACCTGTTCTCATTTATTTTTGCAAGAGCAATAGATCAAAGTTTTGTAATTTATGTTAATCAATATATTGATGTTCTACTAATTATAAATAGCTTTATGTTCAATTACTTCCTGCGAATGAAAGAGAAATTTCTTTTTACTTTCGATGATCAGCTCTAGTTATACAATAATGGATACTGCGACGTAATGAAATATATATTATTTAATTTCCTGATTATTGAACAAATTAGAATATTGTTCATGTAAAAAAAATTTTTTTCTGCTTGAATAAATTTTTTTTTTCTTTATATGCTTCACATATAGATTTTTGGGTGAATTGATATTTCAACAAATTTCTTATTATCATAAAAAATTCACAAAAATTAAATATGAAGCTTGGAACCCGTTAAAAACATTTTCGTATGCTCTGATTTAATATTAATCAATTGTTATTGCCAAAAGTGCACATTTGGTATACAACAATTATATTTCCAGATACATACAGCATGTTCGGTTCAAGTATAAGAAAATGGCACACTATCGGAAAACTGCTCGACCACTTTCAAACTTGAAATGATAAATTATTTTTTTCGCTCGCACTTGCAGGCATAAAAAAATTACACAAACACAAATATCAAGTAAAAAAGTAAAATATCCTGAATCTCCAAACATGCATATATCTTATGCCGATCGTGTAATTTTTCATTTACACGACGTTTAATATCCCTTCTCGAGAATTCCAAGATGAAGCATATAGTCATTATCCAAGACTGATCAGCAACGTTTTCAAATAGCAATATTAATTAAACTTGAAAATCATGTATATCGCGAAACACACTGAAAGTACACTTGTCACCCTTATCACAGTAATCACACTTTCCCTGCTAATCAATTCACCACAAATTTAATAGTCCTTTTCCGAGTAATAGATTTTATGCCACATCCCTTTCGCAGAAAAAGTGAAACTCATTGAAAAACGCGGTACGTACCGTGATAGAGTTGTGCATTGTGAATTGATGATTGCTTTTCTTTTTTGGTGATGTGTCCGTATTTTCGCAGGTTCGTACGCGCGAGCGCACGTGATATTATACGTTTGTGCGTAAGTGCACGCGCTCGCGTGTGTAAAAAATTAAGTACGTTTATATTTTTTCGGTATGTGTAGACAGCGAGGCCAGAGTACCAACAGATTCTGGAATCGAGGGCCTGATATACCTTAGGCGACCCCCTCCTTTACTTACCCCCTTACTTACTTCGTAAGACTTTCACTATCCAGTATCCACCATGACTTCCACAATCAACCCGTTAGCTGCATACGCTATCATGGCTCGTTATAAATGCAGTGAACTTCCAAAATGCCCATGCCGCCCACAGCACTAGTTGATCAATTTCTCTCACTTAAGAAATGTAATTTATGTAAGTTAATTAAATTAGTCAATTAGAGAAACATGCTTTCTTTCGTCAAGTTATACTCGTATAAGTCAACTCTGCCCTATTTAAATACATAAATATATATATATATATATATATATATATATATTACTATAAAAGTATAAATCAATCTGTTAAACCTTTTTCGTGAGATGAATATCTCGATGTGTCCAAATAACGTTAACTATCATTAACTATCATTAACTATCTGGGAGCATACTTATAAAAGGGTTCTATCTGGAAGAGGAAACCGATGTGCCATACAATTTACATTACCCTGATAGACCGAAAAATAATAAGAATAAAAAATTTGCATGAATTTGTTATCCTCTTATTTAAAAGCTTATGGTCTAAACTCTAAACATTTGATGAAAGCTCTTATTTTTTATACTTAAGTGCTTATTATACCGTGAAATAAAATTACTTCAGGCAATGGTCCTGAATTTGAAAATCCGTTTTTCTGACCTTTTTTATATTTTAATAGTATAATACATAATAGGAATGAACGTCCTGAATCAAAAACTCAAAAAATAGTAATATTTTAAAATTCAAAATTAATAAAGAATAAAGGAAAATGGGTGTCCAAAATTAGGTTCATTGTCCAAAGTTAGGTAATTCTACGGTACCTTATCTAAAATTGATTGAAAATACTTGAATTTTTTATTTTCTAATGTTATGAATAAACATTTCCACTCAAACTCCCGAAAGACATGGAAAATTATTTAAAATGGGAATATTATGCACGTGCTAAAGCGCGCTGGAAATATTGCATAGCCAACTAACAACATAAAAATGTGCAGTTTAATCACTTCAAACAAAAAAATAATCTGATAAGCATTGAGTGTGAAAACTTCACTTTAGAACATTATCCAATTTTTTTAAATTCAATTTTGAATGACTAATTCTCACATGGTTTTACTTTTAAGGCAAATTTTCTGTACAGTTTAATTTGGAAAGGGGCTTGGGAACTTAAGGAGCTACTTTAAAAATATTCAGTTTTTAATGCTTTTCCAGAACTTTTCAATTGTGCAGGATTTCAATTTAAAGTTCTTATATAGTAAAATAGTTAAATTTAAAATATATAGCAGTATTAAATTAGTAATTTTGAATATTTCATTCCAAAATTTTTAGTTTTGGTATTGTATCACAAATTTAGAACGTCATTTCAGTTTTGTAGATTTGAAATTGCAAAGTTTTCAATTTTAAAAATATGTAATTAAAAATATGAAGCCTAAAACATTCCCATTTTATGTGTACAATCTTGATTGTTTCATTTTAAATCTGCCAAATTTTCATTGCTCTAAACATAAAACTCTTAATTTTGAAACAAAAAAATTAGTTTTACATTTTCTGTGAATTGAAAATTTTAAAGGCTATATAGTCTATGCTATATCACTCATAAATTAAAATTTTTAACATTGCAATTTTCGATGTTTTAATGTAAAATTCTTTGACTATTAACTGGAAATTGTACAGCTATTAGCTTTCGACAAAAGCTGAAAACAGAAAATTGATTTATTCAGGCCTAATATTGATTTATTTATTGCAAAAATAAAATCAATTCAACGTCCTGTACAAGATGCGATAATTATTTTCCGTATTCAAGACACGTGCCAATTCTCAATTGAAAAATAAGAGAAATGAGAAACGAGATCCGAATGAGAAACTCATCGGTGTTCAATTAATTGATGAATATATTAGCTGTTCCTTTTGTTTCTCGGAAAACTAAGCAGTTTCATTTGCATATTCTTTCTAATTACAATTCAGTCTGCTTCACTATTTCACCATACTTGTCACGCAGATAAGGATTAAGCGCCTAATGTTTCAAGGTGCTACAGGCACAGCTTTCAAGCCAGCTTATTCTCAATTACGACCTATCATCTACAATTCCTTGTTATTTGCGCTACTAAAGGACATTTGTTACTTAAGAGTGATCTTGTTTCACCAGCACATTTTTTTCTACGCCAACCTATTAAGGATGATTGTGAAATTCCTGTTTTAGACATGCATGTATAGTAAATTAAAAGAGTGTTTGGAGCCTCGATATCTCGGATGCAGAATATGATACAAATTGAAGTTTGGCTTTCAAAAACGTAACTTATGATAATACGTCTTCTTCCTATTGTTCATTTCTGTAATTCTAGAAGTAATTTCCTTAAGACCTTCATCATCAGAGAATGTGGGAAAATGTAATTTCCTTAGATATATACACATTTATTAACATGAAATAATTAGCTTTAGTTTAATCAGTTTGGTGATCCTTCAGAAACAGACAATTGTAATACACACAAGTCCGATGTTCCTCAATGTCAAAACTAGCGTTTGGCATACAAGTTCATGCGAGTTACGAGTCATTTAAGAAGAAAGTGTGTGTCGTTGAACTCTCGATTGCTACTAACTAGCCACATAAGTGTATATGGTAAGCTCTTTCTAACTTCCGAGCGGGCAAGAATTGTTACGCTGTTAAATAACCTTTATATAATTCATAGCGTGAAAACTGGTCACGAATTTTTAATGAATATGTCTAGCAAGAAACTCGATCGAAACAGGCCTTGCGACTGTACCAGATTCCAATAAAATGCGGAAACCGTATGGTGATAATATAATTCAGATACGACTACCGTGCATAACTTAATATAAGTTCGCACTAACTTTATCAACTTGATATTTAGTAATGTGGGTGAAAATTTTTCTAGTGCGCTAACTTCACATATGTAGCAAACGAGTGACTTACAATTATGTAATGCCAACATTCAAGAACACTGTAACTTTAATTATGAGGTAGGCATGATCCTATTTTACTATCGTAAAATTTAGTTTTAACAACTAGTCTTCGTCTGACAGTGGGTTTTAAATCAATTTACTTGATGGGTAATTAAGACTATGGCAAACTGAAATTGTAGACCATTAAAATAAATACACCAGTTCAAGATGGACAGCTTCTTAGTGTGGTGCTGGTGGACGAATAAACTTGAGAAGCTTAATAAGGAAAAAGGAAAAATAGATTAAATATCAAGGACATTTAAGGAGACCATGCAGGATGCGGACGTTACCGGGATATGTTGTTTTATATAGTGAAAAGGTATGCAAGGTCTGTGGTCAGCAGACATATACCTTTCACGCATTGTAAACTCGTTCTTCTGAGCAGCCCTGACATTTGCTTATATATAGAGCGTCTTTCTTTAAATTAGCCCTTTAGTCCTTGGAAATTTTATATATATATAT
>CAKNYM010040555.1:15961-33311 GCA_932195095.1 Andricus curvator
CTGCCTACTTTGAATATGAATAAAGAAATTTTTAATCTGTTAAAAAATATATACATTATATCACAGAAAAAACAAAATGTAATCTTTACAGCAATCTCAGAGTAATCTTTACCTGCAACAAAAATTACCTTCACGTCTTAATATTTACCTACCACATGGGAAATGGTTACCATGTCAACTCTATTAAATCTTGTTTTTTTTTTTCGATGTGAAGAAAATCAACTTTATCTACCTGAAAATTACCCGCAACAAACATTCACTTCTGCCTTTCCTGTGATACGTTTAGCTCATAGGTGGGCCGCTTTTAAATCCTATTAAGGCTACAGTGCAGTAAAATGCAATTATCCCATTGTTATGCATATAGATAATATTGTGCACATCATTCTTGAAGCTCACTTTCTATAATTACGCAAGACGAGCGCTAGTTTAAAATCGAAACTGTAAATATGTACAGCAGGATCGACAGGTCCAACTTTTTCCACTAGATGAAAAACAGGAGTTGCGTGTATAGTGAGATATCCCTTGCACAGACATTATCGAAAGAGAATGCCTTGCGCTTTTCATGATGGAAAGTTTCTACGTTATACAATGTCATGCAAACATGTAGTACAGTGATTATGATGATAAGTGATAAAAATCGAAAGGAAAGAGGCTAAGGACTCCATATATCTTCTTTTCTAATCTTCTCTGTTTCAAAATCTTCACCTAAAAACTGTCATTGCTTCCACTGGTAAGGTTGGTAAATAAAGAAGATAGTTCTCAAACACAAAGATTCAAATTAACTCAGACCCTATACAAATTCTTTTTATTTGGTATCAATCAATAAATGTATGTCAAATTATTAAAAAAGTATTCTGCTTTTCATTATATTATTGTGTTACTCTATCATCGTCAATGTTCATTAATGGTGACAGCCATTATAAGAACAATGTATATGATTTCAGGGTGTGGCAATCAAGTGTATATAAGTTGCAGCGAATAAGTTACCTCTTCTGTTTCTTAGTCTAAGAAAAATACGACAGGTATTCTCCTTCGGATATGCGATGCATTTGACAAGGTCGTAACTTTTTAAACTCTTGCCGCGCGCAGTGAATGTAGGCATCGGACTCACACATGCATTAAAGTTTTGTTGTTAAAATAAAGTTCGATAATATCAGTTTTACTAAAAAAATAAATCATTTAAAAGTAAAATATTTTATTTATTTTTCTGAATACGTGAGGTAGTACTACAGTCTTAGAAAAGTATAAGGTGTAAAAGACATGTTTTTTTCGTATTCTTACAGTTACTTCTTGTTTGCTGGATTTAAAAAGAAATTTACAAAATTGCAAATGAATTGATTCCATCGAAACACGCGTACGCTTCCCAGAAAATTGATATAATAAGGCCGATATACAGCTGTTGCATTTATTTTTCTTCACGCAAAAGTAATCGTGATAATAATATGAGAAAAATTCTAATAAGTTTGTACATACTTTATCATGAAGAAAGGTGTTACGGTTGGTAAATATATTGTAATGTTTAAGTTTCAGAGAAAAAATTGAATTATGCCACAATATATGTAACTACTGGAAATTTCTACGAAAAATTTCACTGCGAATTAATAAATGAAAAACAAGCATTTTTAACGAAATTTAAATACTCATATGTGTTTGAAAACTTTATATTCACATAAAATAAGATGAGATCAATTTTGAAAAGTTTTTCCGATTGGAATCAGCCGCAGTAGTACTTAATCGACTTCAAGCCAATACAAGTGGATCCTAATGTACACTGCTTAATTTAACGAATATCTATTATCCAAATGAGCTACAAACTGTTGAGATCACATTATAAAGTTCCAGTTGTGTACGTAACTCTTCGAACCTTTCTACATCCTACATAAGAAAACAACCTTTTTTGGTACACATTTTTTTCTGGAAGAAATAATCTTGCCTAATTTTTATATAAATTTAAAAAAGTGGTTTGATTTTGGGAATCACTTATATTGGACGGAATATGAACCCAAATTGATCGGATTAGCTGCATTAGGTGTTAATTGGCCCTCGACTCTCCTCTCAGGTATCGACGGTTGTCGTACTACCGACTGTGCAGGTTGATACTGTCGTTGATACGGAGATCTGTATTGCGGTCGATACTCGGGTATTGCTGGTTGTTGGTACTCTGGGGCCACCGATTTACTGCAAGCAATGCAACAGTTAATTCAACGTTTCATGATTCCCACGTTCGCTGCATCCAAGCGATTTGCTTGACATTTGATTCGCGCAGATTCGCGACTTAACCTCTATAATTGTACAGTCTCATCCGCAAGTTGAGCTCTTACAATCACTGAGAATTTTATGAAACTAACATGCATATGACTAACTAATATGCATATTGATTCAACATTTCTTTGACAACACAAAATGTTGCAATTATTACTCACTAATTGTACATTGTAGATGCATAAAACAAGTTTTCAACATCTTTGCCTCAAGATGACTAAGACTTGAAACTCATATAATATGTTTTTTTTTCGAGCACATGAGTGAAGATAACAGTTTTTTATGCTTACCTTGCTGGTGGTGGCCGATAGGCAATTTGTTGTTGATACACTGGTTGTGCTGGTTGAAGTGGCTGAGGTTGTCTGGGTTGATACCCTTGTCTTGGTACCGGATCATAACGTTCGCCATTCGTGTAGCGAGGATCCGTATAGTAAATGGAAGGATCTTCTTTATACTGTCCATCGTCATCAGGTTCATTGGAACCAGCGATACTATTTCCACTCAAAGTTGAGGGCGGGACGTTGATGCCAGTACCAACCGGTTCAAAACCCCTTCGAGATGCTCCATATTCGACCTCTCGAATGCTTCCAGTATCATCCACGAATCCATATTTACCAAAAACTTCTCCATTAGGATGTTTGGATTCAATTTTATAGGAGCCATCGGCAGCTTCATAACCGTAACTATAACTTCCATCTTCGTTGTGTCTGAAATGTGGATATATTCATGACATATATTTTTACGTAGATAAATAAAAATAATTGGCTTTTTCCTGGATACTAAATAAAAGGCATTGTAAAAAATTAGGTTTGAGTTACATTGCTTTGAAACGTCTTATGTAATGTACTCAAAATTACTGTAAATACAATTGAAAACATATATGAAACTCACCCACCTGTTTATTTGCTTTAAAATTGGGACCGGCGTTGTATTGGGATCATACTGCGCTAGGCCGAAACCTACGCGGAACACAAGGAGCAGCACCTGAAATACGTCAAGAAAAAGGTGTATATATACACAAAGGCCATTGTACCTACGCTTTCTAAATGCCTTACGTAAAATGCAGTCGAAGTGTCCTGAACGCGATCGAAATAATCATCGTGATTTTGACGCGTGACTGACGATAGTGCGATTCGAGCATAAAACAAATTATGCTGCCAAGCTTATTACTTAATTCTTATTATATTTTATGCCGGAGGAGAGAAGGTACGTCCTTGAACATTTGTTTGGCCTTGAGCATTTAGCATACCTTCCGAGCTACTCCGTGAAATTATTTTTATCACTATTTGAATTATCCGAAATTAATCAATAAAGTATTGAATTATATATATTGTCGGGTTCAGAAAGTAGCTATACCAAAAAAATTTTCCGCATATAGGCTAGAATGTTGATAATTGAAAACAGCACATATTGAATGAGCCTAATGTGGGTGTTTTTTCTTTGCCTAAATATCGGCAATTAAAAGCAATATTGCATTTGTTCAATAACTAAATTATTAATGTTTTACATATCACCGATCGCGAGGAATTACTCTCTGTACAAACCGGATGTATTTCTTAATTGTTGCAATCGTTTGTCGAGTTCGCCACGCCTTAAGTCAAAGATCGAGATATATTCAAAATACGTGTATGAAATTTCTGCACCTGTTTCTTCACTTCTGCTTGTCCAATACTGCAAAATCGATGATCAAATTATTACATTATTTCCAACGGATGTAAATAAATTGTCCGCTCATGTATAACATGATGTCAACAACGGAACACGCGTGCAGTTGTAACATTGTCGATGGGATCTCGCGTTGCTTATAGAGACGATAATCGTAGGAAGTAATTATACGTTTATAGGTGAATGAATCACATAAGCAGGAGGCACTTCCATATAAGCGGAAAATATTTACTTGCAACATTTTTCGGAATTTAAATCTTTTCTTATAGCATATAATATGCTTTTCAAGAACACTTTTAATTTGTAATACAGTATTATTTTCAAACAATGTGTCATAATGTATTCATGCACAAGTCCAAATTTAATGTTGATCCTTTTCTTTTTTGCACCCACAAGTTCACTTATATTTCACCATTCTACTCCATATTTGCGTAACGTAAATGAGTTAACCGCGAGAGAAAAAGTCACAATACTTACGGGAAGAAGCATCGTTATCCTCGTCCAACAGGCAATGCCGGCAATGGTGATTGTGTTTTATAAAGATCACCTTATGCGGCTCCGCAGGTACTTATACCTATAGACCCCCTTCGGGAGCGGCTGGGTCCGCCCATAGCCCGACCCATACCTCTTCATCGACACAATGTGCAGTCAAGTTAAATAAATTTCAAGAAAAACACAAAATTCTAATAAAAAATTTGATTCTTAGCCAAAAATTTTGATTTTTAATTTTGATGCCAGCGCAACTTGATATTTAACGATAATGAGCTTTTTTGTGCCCGTGCATAATTATAACTTTATTAACTTTACTAGATTTGATTTTACATTCCTCAACCATTTCCTTATTTGTCTGAAATATATCTGTGTCCACTGACTTTCATCTGGAACGTGTTTCGGGCATATTTGAAAAAATTTGAGATTTTGGAATAATCCGAAAAGGTTGCCTAAGAATATGAACTTGATATTTGGCTTAGGGTTTCCTTTTGCATTTTTTCTCTCAAAAATCTCAAAGAATATTGATCTGAGATAAAAATATTGTGCTTAAAAGTTGCATATCTCATCGAAAAACATATTTTTGTCTTTATACTTTTTTCCTAAAATAATTATTTTTCAAGATAAATGACAAAAATTAATTTTCAGATTTTATTTTAATAAATGTATTAAATTTGGTAAGATATTAATTAATTTTAAAGGGTGGCCCTTAAGAAGGTAGGAAATATGAGTTGAAACATATTATGAAGGATGAGAAGGACATGGCCCACACCCCCTCCCACTATTCACAACCAACCCTTTTTCCAACAAAAAAAACCCACGTGTCCAATATTGGGAATTTGAAATCAGGGACGAGGATTTAGTTGATCGCACTTCAAACTAACTTCTATAACCTTTCCAAGATGCGTGGTTTTTTTGGATTTAGAAAAGGGGGTCGATGTGAGTGGTAGAAGGAGGCTTATTCTTTAAATCGTTTTTGGACACTATAATCGGAAGTTTTGAAATTTTCTGTCACAAAAATTCTTAAACTGAATTTTTTTCGTTCTTTTCGACAAATGTCTATTTTAGAAAAAAAATGTCAGTATTAAAAATGTGTGTTAGGATGAGATCTACAACTTTAATATACAACATTTTTATCTTAGATCAATATTTTTCGAGATTTTTCAGAAGAAAAGATATTTTTTTTAATGAAAAATGTTAAAAACCTAATTTATATTAATCTGTCCCAATAATCCTTTGAGGACTTTCAATATTCTTTGATAGCATTTCGGTGAAGTTCCCTTTAATTTTTTTATTTTATTTACAAACTCGCGCGACACTGCACTTTTAAGAGCATCGTTACTTTTTCCTGGGACCTCCAACAAATCTGAGGCTTTGCACATAATAAAGTTCCACTATGATTTACTCACTATTAAAATTTTACGAAGGTGTCTTGCTTTGTTTTAAAAAATAATCACCTATAAAATGTAGACTCATGAGAGTTATTTTGCAATAGGTTAAGATATTAACTGAAGTTGGCAAACCAATTATTTTGTATTATTTACGCATGCTCTCATTCGAAAATGAGTCGAAAATAATGGTCAGCTAACTTCAGTGAATATATTAACCTATTGTAAAATAACCTTCACGAGTTTAAATTTTATAGGTTATTATTTTTAAAACTAAGAAAAAGACCTTCCTAAAATTTTATTAGTGAGTAAACCATAGTGGAACTTAATTATGAGCTAAAGTCTCAGATTTCTTGGACGTCCGTCCCAGGAAAAAGTTATGATCCTCTCAAATGTGAATTTTCTCGCGAATTTGTAATTTTCCCAAGATGATTTCATAATGAAAGAAATATAATTTTCGGACAAATATTAGGTAGTTTGAGATGAAAACTGGTACGAACATGACTCATATTGAATTTTAACATTTTAAGCGACGAAGTTTTTTCACAGGAAAGTTTTTAAACTGTGCAAAATGCCAAATTTTTTACGTATACTTAAAAAATAGCTGTTTCCCATTATATATTTTTTAAAGTCGATTAGAAAAGCAATAAAATAAAAAATGTAAAGACCACTCAATCATTATATCGTCGCTCGGTTTAATTTAATTATATATTTTGCTAGTTTAAAGACTTTCAAATTTGCGTGAAAAATTCCATTTTAACTACATTCGTGCACCTTTTAATACAGCTTACAACTGAAATATGCATAATTCATAAAGTACTTAGTGGCTAAATCAACTCTAATAATCTAAAATTACCTATTCCAAAATGTAAGTTTTTTTTAATATACCCATAACGCATTTCAGACAAAAGTCAGTGGACTGACCCTATACATATAAACAGGAAGAAAACGAAAAACTTTCTAGAGTACACTGGAACCTTGATTTGTGCACGGTTTCGGGCGTGGCTTGCAGTGTGCTTCGGCACACATCTAGGGACTCCGAACATGAACAGACAGGGCCGTGTAAATAATTTCTGTCAACTTTAAACGCATGACGCAACCTGATGCAACTAATGCCCTGAGAGTTCGGCCCTCATGCTGTTTGTCACGCTTGACTGAGCACCGCCTTTCTTTCAGCCCCGCGGCTTCTCTCATCACCAAATTGCCGAGGACAGCAATTCTAAAAATGCACAAATCCAGTTTACGGAAATCCAGGTTCCAGTGTATTTTTTTGGGAATTTAAAACTTGAAGTACCTAAAAACCACAACATCTTCTACAGTAATAAGCAATGTTGCAAATCTTTTTTAATTTGATCCTAGTAGTCTTCTTATTATCCAAAAACTGAAAATTGCAGAAAAAATCTTTACACGTTTACATGGATTTTTATTTTCGTGTACAAAATAGCGTAAAAATGATACAAGATGAGTTTGAGTATAAAATAAGCTTTCAAATGAGCTTTCGTCGAACCTCCTACGACCAATAGTTTATGACATATTAATTTTTTAATTAACTGTGCGCCGTCGTTGGGTAAGCAACGTACGTAATGAATGAATATTGTTATAAAAAAAAGACATTCACTTTCTCTTTATAGATCCATAAAATATAAGGTCTGTTGAGTATGAAAGAATTTTTTTGGTATTAAAAATCCAAAATTTCATTTCATTTCCTTAAGATATAAACATTCAAATTGAATTTTAAACAATAAGTAGCTGAAAAAACGAATAAAACTTAATGAGCTAAACATTATGCTTTTTGTTTTCAGACCATTTTTATCATTATTCAGCGTTATTCTGCTATATTATTTATGAGAATTTTTTAAACAATATTTTTCACAACGAAGCGGTTGCAGATAGATAATTGATAAAAAAATAATCGAGATCTTCTTGAGTACATTGTTGCACAATATTTTTTCAGGTTTTTAGGACAAGTGTAAGTATGGAAAACAATGATTGTTTATAACAATTTGTTGCTAATAATGGAAGATTTTCAAAATCAAGTAAACAATTTTTCACGAAGAAGCACCATCCCGTTGCAGATTCACCGAATGAGAACCCACTAGAAGTGTAACTTTTAAAAATATTATTGTTTTAAAAAACTCCACTCAGCCCCCACCCTGCTAATTTTGGATTTTCAGCATAAAAAAAATCACTTCATACTCAAAGGACCTTCCACTTCATGGGTCTTTAAAGAGAAAGTGGACATATTTTTTTTTTAACAATAAAAATTATTTAAATACGTCCTTTACTCTAATGTTGGCTGACTTCCTTGGGTATATACATTTTTTTTTAAACTAGAACATTGTGCGCGCTATGCTTGCACCAATTACTTTTTCTTTAGATGAAAAAACTCGAAAGAAAATTATCTTTGAAAAAAGCGAGAAAATTCCAGTAAATTCAATTTACTGTTAATGTTCATCCGAACTGTTACATTTTTAACCAGAAAAGATGAACTTTCCAACAAAAGAGATGGGTTTTCAACCAAAAAGATGAATTTTTAATAAATTACATAAATTTTCAGATAAATAGTCTGAAAAATGGATGTGATGTGAGTCTAAATTTTATTCGATAATTTTTAGTTTATATTTTTTTCTTTTCTAAAAACTTTTAACTAAATAATTGAATTATAAACCAAAAAAATCAATTTTTAACAAAACATGGAGAAGCTAAATTTGTATTAAGGAGAGTTAATTTTCAATAAAAAACGAAATTTCTATGAAAGAGTCTAATTTTTTAAGAAATAATTGGATTTCATACCAATTTGAATTTTTAAGCCAAAAAGACGAATTTTCTATAATGCAGTTGAACTTTTACCCACAGAATATGAATTTTCAACAAAAAAGTTAATTTACAACCAATAAATTGAATTTTCAACAAAACAGTTGAATTTTCAGTTGAAAAATTCATTAACAAAAAACGAATTTTCTACTAAATTTATGAATCTTGAAATAAAAAAATAAACTTTCCAGAAAATAGTTCAACTTTCAACCAAGGAGTTGAACTTTCAATCTAAAAATATGAATTTTCAACGAAAAAATTAATAGTTGACACTACAAAAAACAATTACATTTAAAATGAAAAAAAACAGTTAGATTGAACCAACAAAGATGAATTTTCAACAAAATACTGGATTTTTAACATTAAAAAAATGTTCTACCAAAAAAAGACGAATTTTCAAAGAAATACGTAATTTTTCCACCAAATAGTTAAAAAAAATTTCCAAATTGTTGCATTTTCGAGCCAAAACTACGAATTTTCTACAAAAGAGTTGAATTTTCAACACGAAGATGTGAATTTTTAACACAAAATTAATTCTTAACCGAAACAGATTAATTCTTAATCAGACAGTTGCATTTTTAACAAAAAAAAGGATAAATTCCTACACAAAGAGATGAGTTTTGGAACAAAAAATTCATGTTCAACAAAATAGTTGAATTTTCAGAAACAAAAACTGTGTTCGTAAACAAGAAAGGTTTCAATCAAATCGTTGGATTTTCAAGTCAAAAAGATGAATTTTCAATTAAAAAGTTGAATTTTCAACCAAGAAGTATGACTTTGTAACAAAATTGATGAATGTTTTAGGTTTTCGAAAATAATTATTTCAATTTAAATAATACAATCCAAATATTGAAAAATTGTAATTTTTCACCGGTCGTAAAAGTACAATTTTTTATTATTATTTGTCAATAAAATTACTTTTGCTTATCTCACATTTTTCTTAAACCTTCAACTGAAATTAAGTTCTTAATTATTTGTGTGTATTTGGCAATATTCCTTTCTTCGAGTTTTTCAAATTACCCAATCGGCATTGCTGAAAAGCGCCAACAATGGTTTCGATATTTTCATGACACACCTATTTTTTAGAGAAGGACTGATTTTTGTAAACATACTCCTCTTTAAGCCTTCTTATGCAATTTTGTTGCACAATTTGACTTTTTTAAGTTTTTGTTTTTTAAAATTTCTTAAACAAAAAATTTCTGTTATCTTCGAGTTCCAGCACAAATGGTAATTTGTCTGGACTATAGAGGGCAAACCTATCCAACACATGCACTACTTAAATCACATCTCCAAGGGAATCTTCTTTTATAATTACTTTTGGGTCCCTCCAGTACTGATATGATGTATTATGTGACAATGCCATAAGTTTAAAAATTCGACAAAATATGGTCTTTTGATTCAAGGTTTGAAATTAATTTCATTGAAGAGGTTTTAAATAACTCACAAATACTTGATAAATAATTATTATTCGACAGTTCCTTATTTATACAGGTATTTTTATATTATCTTAAAAACAATTTGTAAGGTTTTTGACGAATTATTTTTCAATATTTTTATATTGTTTATTTCAACGTATTTACAACAACGACTACTTATCCACGGAAGAAACAAGTATGCCAACACTACCTTCTTTCTCCGAGAGATGTCAGTTGGACCATTCGATTCAACTTCTTTGAATTATTCACGGAATTATTCATATTTGTAATAAGAATCCCAAATAAAGAACGGGGAATTTGTTTATTCATTTGGGATTTTTTTATTTTGGATACAATTTGCATTTGTGCTTGTCAAAATTTGATAGGTTTTCTATTTATTTATTTTCTTAATTTCAATCAATTATTTGTTAAAATATATAAAACATTTTATACGTAAGATTTTTTATGTACATGAAATTCATAAATTGTTAAAAGATATTTATTTAGACTCATACAGTTTAAAGTTTTAAAGTTTAAAAATTCTAAATTTTCTGAAGTCTTAACTCGTAAAGTTTGTTGGATTCAAACAAATTTTTGTTTAAACCAAACCAACTTTTATACTACTTTCTGCACGTGTTAAACAATATACTATCTTATTTTTTAACGTTTTAATAAGTGGAAAGAGGCAAATAAAATAATATTCCTAAAATATTAATTATTTTATCAAAAATTAACTTACAATTAAAATAAATCATTTTTGGTAACAAAATAAGGTTTCAGACATCTATGGCAAATTTTACAAGCTTTTATTTGACTTGCTCGGTGGGTAAGTGGGTATTTTAGGGTCAAATCTTTTATTCCAATTTGGACACACTTATACATATCCAATTTAATGAAAACTTTGTATACATTGGTCATTTCCAATTACCTCCTGTATTCATGTCCCACGCTAACTTCATAATCAGAATTATTTTATTTGAAAATATCGTATATAAATGAAGTGCTTTGTCCCCATCCAAATAAAACACTTCGACTAGTTTTCCTAGACATTCCATAATAATATTTAAATGCTTTTTTTTCTTAATGTCTTTAAACACTATTTAAGACTTTCGAAAAATTGTTTTTATTAATTTAAGTTCTTTCAATGATTTTGTACAGATACATTTATCCTTGTCATCGAAATTGGCATCAACTACACCCACCTCAGCTTTTTACGTTTATTTCGAGAATAAAATACTAAATTATTCCTGAAGTTTCCGAACCATTTTGGAAGGAATTACCGTAGGAAAATTCTTCAAAAGGTGCGTAAACTTATTTTGTAACTTGTAAACTTCAACTATGTTTCCTTATAGGAATTATTCTTTGATAAATAATATTTCTTCAAATATTAATTTTTTTCTACACTTCTAACCTCGACTAAAATCAGTTTTTCTCGTGAGCCAATGAAATTCTTTATTAAAAAAAAAAAAAAATTTAAGAAATATAGTCCAAATCTGTGGCGTAGCCAATATTTATAAAGGGAGAGGTTTGAAAGGCTGAACAGAAAGTACGTTACTACTTATAGGGAAAAATTAGGATAATTTCAGACATAAAATTTATAAATGCCATATTTAACATCCTTGCAGCAAAAATTGCTTTAAAATCATGAAAATTCTATATTATTACGCACATCCATTGAACTTTCCTAATATATTTTCAATTATCCATTAATTAGGACCATATTAGAGCCAATTGGTTCAGTTTGGCTTCCTTGCTTTTGAATACCACGAATGTCCAAATTTTCATAAAATGTGGAATAAGTCCAGATGGACAGAAGTGTCAGGGAGGGGAGGGTCGTAAAAAGTCCACGTTTGTCCATAAGGGGGCGGTGGAGTGATAAAAAAATTGTCCACGTGGTATGTGGACGGCCCCTAAAAGCGCGCTCTTCCATTTCGGACCGATTAAAGAAGAATCTAGCGTTTGAAACAAATTATTGTATTTTATTATATTATGTATATTTTATGTTATATATATCATAATTATTATATTATACTATTTTCCAACCGAGCAAGTCACGCCTACCCCGAAAGGAAAATGGCTTAATGGTATAATAATAATAATAATAATAATATATACCATTAAGCCATTTCCCTTTCGGGGTAGGCGTGACACTACCCGATTCGGGTAGTGTTTCTAGGTTGATAACTTGTAGTAAATAACTACAAGTGTGGGCTCACCACACCCACGATGTGCCAACAGCACTCAGTTTTCTCGAATGGTCACCCATCCAAGTGCTAACCGCGCCCAACGCTGCTTAACTTCAGTGATCTGACGAGAACTGGTTTTTTCAGCGTGGTATGGCTGTTGGCATAATAAAAATAAATTATTAATTATTATTTAATTTTAATTATAATTAATTTTTAAAAAATAATTAATTATTAATTATTATTAATTATTATAAATTATAACGTTGGCATAATAATAATAATAATTCCTATTACAAAATTTATTGTTACAAATTTTACTTAATATTACACTCGCAGTATAATAATGCATAATAATACTGTAAGGGGCCGGTTAAGTAAATATGCCTGTTCCATCGTCAAGGGGGGGGGGGGTTCTAACACCCAAAACTCCCCCTTGGCTACGTCACTGGTCCAAATTCAACTATTTCCATCGACTATGTCCACCAGAGTGGTCCTTATTTATAGAGTTTTTTTTCAAATTTGTTTGCTCCCATTTGCCGAATTTTTTTGTATGCCCAGAAAAAAAAATTCCCCAAATTTTAGCCAAATCGGTTAATATTTACTCACAATTTTTAATGTAATTTATATAATTTACCCACAATGTGGGCCTTGGAATTTTCCATGGGATTCACATGGGAGAAATCACGTAAATTAAAAAAATCTGCATAACTTTTTCAATTTTTATTCGAATCATTCTATCTCCGAGAACAAAAATTTTCATGGGGTCCTTAAAATATCGTCATAATCAAAAACTCAAAATGCGGGAAAATCACAAAATGGTGGCCATCCAGAAGGGCCCAAAAATGCTATTTCATAAAGTTATTAACAAAGGGTGACCAAAAATTATGGCAAAATTTAATAATTTATTCTCAAGTGAATGCAAGACATCGCAATCCAAAATTTTGAAAATAAATAAAAAATGGCGATTAATTAAAAACTCAAAAAAAGCTCATTTTTACTTTTTTCGACGAAATACTTAAAAAATTTGTAAAATCAAACTGTTTAGCTTCAGAAACTACTTGACAATTTCAAAAATATTTTATAAATCCAAAATGGCGGCCAATTCAAAATTAAAAAAGCTTATTACTACAGTTTTCAACATAATACTTTCAAACTTCATCAGAAAATAATGTTGATTTAGAACCTATAAGATAATTAGAGATTTTTTTTATTTTTGAATGGTATCCGTTTAAAGAAAAATACAAGAAGAACGTAGTACTATCTAAATGAAACAATACTATATATGCAATATCTTGAATATCATTATTAATAATAATATTATAATATAGTAATAAGCTTTTTTCAAATTTTGAATTAGCCGCAATTTTGGATTTCTTCAATATTCTGGGTTTTTTAAATTAGAAAGTAGTTTCTGAAGCTAAACAGTTTGTTTTTACAAAGTTTCAAAGTTGTAACAGAATTGTTACCATAACGCGGGACTCGGCACGATAGTTGCTCAGTCTCTGCTCGTTCGTTCGGATGTTAACCGTTTCCAGCTACTATCGGCGCAAAAATTATAAGCATCTGCCTTTGAAGCTTAACTCAGCAAAAAGAAATGCTAGAGTAATGAGTAAATATTCATTTGAAAGCTGAAAGTGTTCCATGTAAATGAGCTTGAAGACGTTAATTTGAGAAAAAATTTGTGCTTCGCAGACTGACAAATAATGTAAAAAAAAGTAAGGAATTTCGGGCACATTTAAGAAGAGTCAAGTTTAGAGCATTATTTCTTATACAAGAGGCAATATAAAAAATTCATGAATATGAGGAAAATATTTGCGAACAAATTGCAGTTGACACATTTGAGAAATAATGAAAATTGTTGCTTAAAATTACAAAAATGTGCAACTATACTATCTTCAGTTCCAATGAGGATATTAGAGCGATTCAAACTCCAAACTGTAACGGATAGAATCTGTAATTATTTACAATCTCCCGGAAGAATGTGATTGTTTTATTTTTGGTGGAAATCGCGATATTTTCTGACATTTTTTGTTGTTGGAAAGTAAGTGTTAGGAACCAGCGGGGTTCATTTTTTTACTGCCGGTCCGAAAAGGCGTCAGTGTCTAGGCAAGAGTTCAGAAGCACGGGTCAAAGAAAGGCATCAGCGGTCAGCAGCGAAAAAAGGCACCCCCGCTGTTTCCTGACACTTACTTTACAACAACAAAAATGTCTAAAAATATCGCGATTTCCACCAAAAATAAAACAATCACATCCTTCCGGGAGATTGTAAATAATTACAGAGCCTATCCGTTACAGTTTGGAGTTTGAATCGCTTTAATACCTCCATTAGAACTGAAGATAGTATCGTTGTACATTTTTGTAATTTTGAACAACAATTTTTATTATTTCCCAAATTTGTCAACTGCAATTTGTTGACAAATGTTTTCCTCATATTCATGAATTGTTTCACATTTTTCCCATTGCCTCTTGTATAAGAAATAATGCTCTAAACTTGACTCTTCTTAAATGTGCCCGAAATTCCTTTCTTTTTTTTTAACATTTTTCAGTTTGCCAAACACAAAATTGTTTTGAAATTAACGTCTTCAAGCTCATTCACGTGGAACACTTTCAGCTTTCAAATGACTATTTACTTATTACTCTAGCATTTTTTTTTACTGAATTGTTAAGCTTCAAAGACAGATGCCTATAATTTTTGCGCCTATAGTAGTGCTAGTATTTGTGCTCTCGCTTTCTCGCCCTGGAGTCGATCCCGAAGGAAGCTCCTGACCTCTCAACGGTCCTTCTCCGGACCATCTCCGCATCCACGGAACTTCACACCTCTTATCACTCTACGCCTCCACGCTCTTACGAGGGTGACCCGATCGCCAGTGCCTTGCCACGACCTGGCCATCTTCATCGCAGCTGTAAGTGGCAATAAAGTGTTTTTACTCTTTTATGAAAGGTCTTTCAATGTGTTAACCTTCCTCGGCTTTCCACTTTCCATTTTCCCTCCTTGGCATTACCCCCGTAATAAAGTATGTCGTTGAAAAAAGTAAAAATGAGCTTTTTTGAGTTTTGAATTAGTCGCCAGTTTGTTTTTTCTTCTTCAAAATGTTGGATTTTGAGATCTTGCATTCCCTTAAAAATAAATTATTACATTTTCCCATAATCCCATGTTTTGGCTAAAATTTGAGGCACTTTCTTCTTTTTGGCATATGAACGAATTTCGCTAGTGAGAGCAAACGAATTAAAAAAAAAATAATAAGTGCCACGTTAATGCCCACCTCTATAGAATTTACAATATTTTGTCTACGAAAATATGAGTATTACACACTTTATCATCTAGTACTCAAAAGCGTAAATAAATGAAAGTTTAAACAAAAATGTGTATAATTTTTACTTTTTCACACAAATTTGGAGCTGGAGATGTTTAGCATTGCAGTATCAAAGGTTTACATTCCACATGTCTTGTAAAGAATGTTATATAAAAAATTTGGAAAACAAACCATTAAACCATAAACCATAACAATCCATAAATTATAGCATTGACGATTGTGCCCCCCCCCCCCCCCCCTCCCAACTCTATAGACGGAAATTGAATTGAAGAAGAAAAGGCTACTCGAAATACACCTGCAGAATACCTGTGACTTGGACAACAGCGCCATCTGACACGCGAACTATTGGGTATCTAAAAGTTATTTGGGCAATGTTTATGAAAAAAAGCAGTGAATATCGATTCATTTTAATAAAAAATGTTAATCTTCGGTTTAAAATTAATTGTTTACTATAAGATTTTTCGTTAATATTGAATTCAAATTCAAATTTCTTCCCAATAGTTCCAAATTGGTGGCGCTGTCGTAGCTATCCAACAAGCGTATTGCGATCCCTTAAATGTATCGCGATTTCGAGTAGAGAAAGAAACATTTGCAAAAGATTGAAAAGCAGAAAATGAAATATATAATTGAAAAAAAAATTTTAAACAAGCTTTTATTAGAATATACTAAAAAAAGTAATTTCCAATTAAAAGGGGGCATGCAGTAATAATAATAAGCGTAGGGCGTAAATATTGAACATTACATTTATATGATAAAATCATTTTGATATTCACGCCCCACGCTTTTTATTTTCTTTTTTTTCAGTCTTTTTTGTTTGCACTATAAGTAAAGAAAAAATCCAAAATATGGCCAACAGCCATACCACGCTGAAAAAACCAGTTCTCGTCAGATCACTGAAGTTAAGCAGCGTTGGGCGCGGTTAGTACTTGGATAGGTGACCATTCGAGAAAACTGAGTGCTGTTGGCACATCGTGGGTGTGGTGAGCCCACACTTGTAGTTATTTACTACAAGAAACTAACCTAGAAACACTACTCGAATCGGGTAGTGTCACGCCTACCCTGAAAGGGAAATGGCTTAATGGTATATATATTTTACAGGCCTGCTTAGGCGATTTATGCAATAATAGCTACTTGCAAAAAAACGTATTCTTTGCGAAAAATGTTAATTTTCTTGGGGACCAATCAAAAAATGCGTATCGCCTTTATGGGTGAGGGGTGATCAAGAAAAATACCATGCTCCGTTATATAGGTGGGTCAACATACATATTTTTATATAAATTTGCATATAGTATATATGCTATATTTGATAATCCGTAAAGTAAATTTTTCCCCTCAAAATATCATGAAAGACGACAACGTTTTTATTAACATTTAAGAAGATCCCTAGTAGAAATGTCCGTGGTATGCCGGAATTCACCACCGGCAGAGTACTGATTCAGTACTGACAGCCAGTACTGACCTCCGGAATCCTGCCAGTACTGGCAGAACGTTGGTCTGAAGACCGAATCAGTACCAGTTCGGTGGTAAATAAAAATTCTTATTTGTTAAAGAAATTCTTAAAAATGCTACTAGAATGTTTTCGAAGGATGAAAAATATCAAATCGTGGACAAGATTTTTTTTCACTCAAAAATTGAAGTCCCTACATAAAAAAGCATGTTAAGAGTTCTAGAAAATCAAACTCTAAAAATAAAAATTATTAAAATGTTCTATATATATATATATATATAATTTATGGTAAAATATTTTTTAATCCCACTTTCTAAAGATCGAATCAACGCGCGTCAAGATAAGAGACCCGTGCGGAAAATGTCTTTTT
>CAKNYM010040559.1:0-69878 GCA_932195095.1 Andricus curvator
ATTTTACACAAATCTAATACCTTCTCTAGATGAGAATGTAAAAATACTCCAGCATGGTGGTCTAATAAATGAAATTTCCTAATGTTTCAATATTTCACAACAAAAAAACATCAATATAGCATAGCAAATTTGTATTTTTTAATGCACATCTACATTGATTGCTCATAAATCTTTGCCATTTCTTTAAGTTTTTTCTTCTGGATTTTTCCTGTTGGTGTCTTTGGTAATTCTTCAAGAAATACTATTCCTCCTCGAAGTTTTTTAGTAACATCAAGAACCGAAGTTAATTCGAACAGTTCTTCTTTTGATATCTGCAAATCAATTTGTAAAATAAGTAATTTTTTCGTTATGAGTAAATTTATAAAATAGAACTAATTGTAATAAATTATTGGCGAGTATGTATTGAGAGATAACCGAAGAAGGAATTATACAATTTAAAGTAATTGTTTCATGTTTATCCTAAAAAGATTATTCAAGTCATTTTTTGACGTTTTGTGGATGCTTTAATGCTTTAATCTTAAGTAAAATTAACTAGATTCGGCATAACACGTGTTCACTCATAAACTACTCGTATGCATTAACACCTAATGTAGAGCACGACAGTTGATAGTCTAATATGATTTTGCATTCGTAATCATATTCGTAATCTTTATTCGCTGGTTTTTAGTTTAGGTACGTCATCTTTTTGTCATAAATCTGATCAAAATCCTTATTTTACTGAAATTTGCAGGTGCAATTTTTAGGAAAACCTATTCAAATTAACGTTTTTAATTAATTCCAATAAAATTTTGGCTATATATATATATATATATATATATATATACAGGGTGTCCCAGTACTCAAGGTACATTTTTATATTTTTGAATTCCTCATAAAAAATGGAGTTGAACATAATAATAAAAATTAGTTGTAAACTTAATAATAAATGAGTAATCAACAATTAAAGATTAAGCAATCGGAAGCATGCGTTAGATGGAAGAAATTCCATGTGTCACTGATGAGGGTGTGTGCGCGAAAGAGTAATTTTAAATTTTCAGGAGCTTGTGAACATCAATTGTGCAACTTCACACGGCAACTGAGCGACGAGATATTACATCTTAGAAAATATCTTTTCCTTTAGAATACACGTTGAATTATTTTAACTTCCTAGGAGTATTTCTAATTCTGTAGAATTCAAACGAATTCTTAGAATTCACTTGTGCTCCTTTGAATTCTTTTGAAGTTTTTTGCAATTCTCTTGAAACCTTTACAGTACACCATAAATTATTTTGAATTTCTCCAAGTCTTTTGTATTCTCTGAAATCTACTCAATTCTCTGAATTCTTCTGATTTTTCTGAATTCTTCTCAATTGTCTGAATTCTTTTGAATTCTCTGAACTCTTTCAAATTCTCTGAAATCTTTTGAATTCTATGAATTATTTTGTATTCTCTAAATTCTTTTGCAATCCTCTAATTTTTTTTAATTCTGTGAATGCTTTTGAAGTTTGTGAATTCTCTTGCACTCTGTGAATTCTTCTGAATTTTTCTCAATTATCTGAATATTTTAAATTCTCTAAATCATTTTGAATTCTCTTGTATTCTCTAAATTCTTTTGAAATTCTCTAAATTTTTTTAAATTCTGTGAAGTTTGTTAATTCTTTTGCTGAATTCTTAATTCTATGAATTCTTCCGCTATTCTCTGAATTCTCCCGAATTCTCTAAATTCTTCTGAATTCTTCCAAATTCTTTGAATTCTCTGCATTGTTTTAAAATTTTCTGAACTCTCTAAACTGTTTTGAATTTGTTGAATTCACGATATCACTGAATTTAAAAAAAAATTTTTTAATTATCTTGAAATCATTAGAATACCCGTTGAATTATTTTAACTTTCGCTGAATATTTTTGATTCTGTAGAATACACACGAATTCTACAGAAATTTTAAAGTTATTTTTCTTCATTCTCTTGAAATCTTTATAAAACACCATGAATTGATGTGAATTTCTGAAAGTTTTTTGTATTCTATGAACTCTCCTGAATTATTCTGAATTATCTGATACTTTTTGAATTGTCTGAATTCTTTTGAATTCTGTGACATATTTTGAATACTATGAATTCTTTTGTATTATCTCAATTTTTTAAATTATCTAAATTTATTTTGAAGTCTGTGAATTCTTTTGAAATCTGTAAATTCTTCGGAATTTTCTGTATTCTGCGAAGTTCTCTAAATTTTTCAGAATTCTCTGAATTGTTTCGAAAGTTTGAACTCCTTCTTTTGAATATTTTTAATTCTCTTGAAATCTTTAGAATACACGTTGAATTACTTGAACTTTCTTCGAATATTTTCAATCCTGTAGAATTCAAACGAATTCTTGAAAAAATAAAATTTTTTTAATTCTCTTGAAGTCTTTACGATACAACATGAATTGTTCTAAATTTCTCCAAGCCTTTTGTATTCTTTGAACTCTCCTGAATTTTTCTAAATTCTCTGATAAATTTTGAATTGTCTGAACTCTTTCGAATTCTATGAATTCTTTTTTATTGTCTTTTTTTAAATTATCTGAATTCTTTTGAAATTTTCTGAATTATTTGAACTGTTCTGAATTTTTTAATTCTTACTAGAACACTAAATTCTTTTAACGATTTTTAATTATCTTCAGATTATTAGAATACATTTTAAGTTACTTTGAACTCCTTTAGATCTTTTGAATTTTTTGAACTCTCTTAAAATCTTTAGAATACACGTAGAATTATTTTAACTTCCATCGAGTATGTTGCATTCTGTAGAATTCAAACGAATTCCTAGAATCCACATTCCACATGTACTCCTTTGGCTTCTTTTGAAGTTTTTTTGAACTCTCTTAAAACCTTTACAATACACCATGAATTATTTTTAATTCCTATACAATTCTTTTGTATTATCTGAATTCTCCTGAATTCTTTTGAATTCTCTGAAATATTTTGTATTCAAACAGTCTTCTGAATTCTTTTTCAGTTTTCTGAATTCTTTCGATATCTTTAGAATACGCGTTGAATTATTTTGAATTCCTTCAAGTATTTTGAATTCTGTAGAAATCAAATTAATTCTTAGAATTCACTTGCACTTCTTTAAATTCTTTTTAAGCTCTTAAAATCTTTACAATACAACGTGAATTATTTTGAATTTCTCCAAGTCTTTTGTAGACCCTGAATTACCTGAATTCATTTGAATTCTCTGAATTTTTTTAGAATTCTCTAAATTCTTTTTAAATTCTCTGAATTCTTTCAATTCTCTTAAATCTTTTGAATTTGTTTAATACCTCCATACTCTTTGAATTCTCTGAGTTATTTTGAATTATTCTAGACTATCTAAACAGTTCTGATTTTTTTGATTTCTTACGAGACCACTGAATTCTTTTAATGCTATTTTATTTTCTTGATGCATTATTTTTAGAAAACGAGGAGAAGCTTCAGTAATTCCCAACTTTGCTGACTTTTGGCATATTTTAAAAAATGGATAAGTGTTTTTCGTAAAACAAGACCTTTTTTGTTGTCTGTCCTGATCGAAAAACGATCTAAAAATGTTTTAAAACATCAATTCCAATCATGCCACCATTGGCAATGCATTATTTTCTGAAAATCGTGAGAAATGTAATTAATTTCCAACTTCGGTTGCATTTGGCTTTTTTTTTTAAATAGCTAAAAGTGTATTGTCAAAATTAGACCTTTTCCGTTTTATTTACTAATCGTAAAACTAACGGAAAAACTTTTAATACATTAATTTCAATCATGCGATTGAAAGTTATGCATTATTTTTGGAAAGCAAGGAGAAGTTTCAATAATACTCAACTTTGCTGACTTTTGGCATCTTTTAAAAAATGGATAAGAGTTTGTCGTCAAACAAGACCTTTTCTGTTTTCTGCCTATTTTGAAAAATAGGTAAGTGTCATAAAAATAAACCTTTTGTATTGTCTTCTCTAATCGAAAAACTACCGAAAAGACTTTTCAAACATTCATTCCAATTATGCAACCTGAAGTAATGCATCATTTTTGTGCAACTCACGAAGAATGTAAATAATTTCAAACTTCGATGGCATTTGGCCTAGTTTTAAAAATACGGAAGAGTTTGTCGTCAAAATTATCCCTTTTTTGAGTTTGTCATCAAAATGAGGCATTGCCTGTTGTCTTCCTTGTTTGAAAAAAAAAATACTTAAAATACTTTTAAAACATCAATTTCCATCATGCCATCGGAAGTAATGCACTATTTTCAGAATTTGAGAGGCCTTCGTTAACAGTGACAATAATTCTAATCAGGCGTCAAAATGAAGCCTTGCCTGTTTTATTCCTTGAAGGAAAGACTACCCAAATGATTTTTGAAACATAAGTTAAACGAATAAATGACTCATTGCAATGTGTAATCATCTAATTAGGACTGAACCGGTCTTTACTTTTGCACGCATGTAATCAAAAATTTTCATGCTACTTTTTTTGGGTGGAATTTTCATCTGAGACAAAGATCCTGGTCGACTACGTTTTGACGACGCTTTTCATTCGGTTTGTTAATTACTGAAAACTATTTAAAGTTAAATAAAACCTATCGGTGAAGATGTTGTTCAAAAATCGTTCAAAAGTCGCTCAGTTGCCGTGTGAAGTTGCACCATTGATATTGACAACCTCCTGCAAATTTAAAATAACTCTTTTGCGCACACACCCTCATCAGTGGCACATGGACTGTCGTTCATCTAACGCATGCTTCCGATTGCTTAATCTTTAATTGTTAATTACTCATTCATTATTAAGTTTAAAACTAATTTTTATTATTATGTTCAACTCCATTTTTTATGAGGAATTCAAAAATATAAAAATGTACCTTGAGTACTGGGACACCCTGTATATATAGAGTTAACCTAAGACACCACATGCTCATATATTTTTCTACACCAAACTCGATTATTTTATTCTTTGAATTGAGCGCTAGACGTCGGTTTGCCACATTAGGAACAATACCTGCATTTTCATTTTGACTTACACTCGTATTGTAAAAGGGTGGTAAGATCCCAAAAGTTTTCAACAGTATATCATATCTTAGAATGTACAAAACTATAAAATAAAAATAAAAAAGCTTTTATTTCCCAAATGATTCAGGCAATGATTTTCAATTTGGTCCTAAAACTCTCATGGGGTAACAGGGAACCATAATCCCCCAAAACATCCCATATGCAAGCAACTTTCATTTATATTTACTTCAGGCTCACCGTTTATAGAAAAAAAATTGAATAAATATAAATGAGTGATATTACCTCTGAATTTTGAGCTTTAGTGACAAAAGCAATAGGATGTTCCGTATCTAAAAGATGTGGAACTGCTACTACAGCAGCTTCTAGTATTCCAGGATGTGTCAAGAGAATATTTTCAATTTCTAAAGGCGTGACATGGATACCTCTATATTTTATGAGTTCTTTGATTCTATCCACATGATAAACATAGCCCTCTTCATCATAATATCCTAAATCCCCAGTGTGAAACCACCCTGAAATTAAACAAGTTTTACGTTCCAAATTATGGCCAGCATTAAATAAAAATATTTTTAAGAAATCTCTTAAATCCTACCATCAGAATCTATAGCTTCTTCAGTTGCTTTTGGATTTTTGAAGTAGCATTTCATCATTCCTTTGGCTTTAAAGAGCAGCTCGCCTTCCTGACTTGGACCTAATAATTCTCCAGTGTTAATATCGACAACCTTCATTTCCACATCAGATACAACTACACCACATGTATCGTAATTAATTTTTTTGTTTTCATCATCCACCTGTACGGTGTGTCCTAATTCTGAACATCCTAATAAAATCAGAAAAATAAGAAATGTGCAACCTCACTGGCTACTGCAGAAATTTTAATTATATTAACCATATCCTTGAAGCATTGCAGCATTTCCCAATGCACGATTAATGATCTTCATAGCTTCCAGTCTTGGTTTTGAGCCTCCAAAAATGAAACTTTTTATAGAAGATAAATCATATTTAGCTAGAATCTGACATCTAGAAAGATTGTTCATCACTCCTGCAGCCATAAACAACCAGTTGATCTTTAGAGAACAAAAAATTCAACTTTTACTTGTGAGAACTTCAGGTTTCGCAAATTGCAAGTGTCTTAAAGTTATTTCATATGATTTCAATTAATTTCCAATAATTGAAAGTGATTGCAAATGATTGATGTGAGTTATTTAGGGTTGAAATTGAAACTTTATAACATACTTTATATTTTTCAATGGCTCTGCAGAGTTCTTCAGGTGTCGGGTCACTTATAATAATGGCAGGTGAAGTGGTTAATATGCATCGTATTATATGTATTACTGCACTTATCCAATACATGGGTGAAGTATTCATGGAAGTCATTCCCTCCGTCTTTGTAAATGGAGTATTGAATCTGTGGCAAACGTAGAATGCTCCTTCGTAGGTAAACTGTACACCTTTAGGGAAACCGCCAGTACTCCCTGAGGTAAATAAAACAAAACAATCATCTTCAGGGTTTACAGACCGACATACGAATTTTTCAACTTCGTCTGGACTCTGCTCATTTATGATATCGTCCAAAGACTCGAGTCCATCTACTTTGCCAAAAATTACAATCTTCATATCAATCTTCTCTTCTTTAATTATTTCATTGAGCATCCTACCTGCTTTTTCATTCGCAAACATAATTTTCGGTTTGGTTAGATTAAGGAAATACCTTAATGAGTCTAAAATAGAAAATTGTTATACATTTATCACGCTGAGAATTCTGTTTAAATATAGGCCGTATAAGGCGAATATGAGGTTCCGGTATAGCTAATTTCTTATTGATAAAAAAAAATCTTACCAGCAGCCCAGTCATAGTACCAAGGATTTAAATTTGCACCAAGGTAAAAAACTGCGCAAAAGGGGGCCCATGATGCAATATCATTTTCAGTGCAAATTGCAACAACATCACCAGATTCAATGCCTTGCTTTTTTAACCAAATGGCACAGCGAATGCTTTCCTCGGATAATTTTTTATATGTGGAAGTTTCTCCAGTTTTAGAGTCAATCTATCAGCATATTGCAGAAAAAAAAATTATATAGAAAATATAATACAAGTATTATAGTAGGTATACAGCACTTATTAATTTGATTACAATAGTCAAAGCTGGAAGTTTTTCCAACTTTAATTTCAATTTAATAACTTATATCGATACCTGCATGTTAAAAAAACCTCTCTTGGAGTGATCGTCTAAAAGAACCACTCTGTTTTTTGAGTTGGCCCCTCGTTTTAGTACGCATACTTACATGGCAAACTGCAGATAGGTTTAGTAATTATTACTCTCCGGTTTGATATATTATTTTCAAATATTTTGAATTCGCGGATTTAAAGGAATTCAAGGAATTCATGGAATTCATGGAATTCAAGTAATCCACGGAATTCACAGAATTCGAGGAATTCACGGAAGTCACGGAATTCAAGGAATTCGCGGAATTCACGGAATTCGCGAAATTCATGGAATTTACAGAATTCATGGAATTCACGGAATTCACGAAATTGAAGGAATTCACAGAATTCACGAAATTGAAGGAATTCACAGAATTCACGAAATTGAAGGAATTCACAGAATTCAAGGAATTCACATAATTCAAGGAATTCACAAAATTCATGGAATTCACGGAATTCAAGGAATTCAAGGAATTCAAGGAATTCACGGAATTCACGAAATTCAAGGAATTCACGGAATTCAAGGAATTCACGGACTTCAGGGAAAAAACGGAATTCACGGAATTCAACGAATTCACAGAATTCAGCGAATTCACGGAATTCAACAAAATTCACGGAATTCAAAAAAATTCACGAAATTCAAGGAATTCACCGACTTCAAGGAATTTATGGAATTCAAGGAATTCCGTGAATTCATTCAATTTCTTGAATTCCGTGAGTTTATTGAATTCCGTGTATTCCGTGATTCCTTGAATGTCGTGATCCGTAAATTGCTTCAATTCCTAGAATTCCGTGAATTCATTGAATTCCGTTTATTCCTTGAAGTCCGGAAATTCGGTGAATTCCGTGAATTTTGTGAATTCCTTGAATTCCGTGAATTTCTTGAATTCCGTGAATTCCTTGAATTCCGTGAATTCCTTGAATTCCGTGAATTCCTTGAATTCCGTGAATTCCGTGAATTCCTTCAATTCCGTGAATTCCGTGAATTCCTTCAATTTCGTGAATGCCTTCAATTTCGTGAATTCTGTGAATTCCGTGAATTACTTGAATTCCATGAATTCCATGAATTCCTTGAATTCCATGAATTCCTTGAATTCCGTGAATTTTTGGAATTCCGTGAATTCCTTGAACTCCTTTATTTCTTTGAATTCTGGGAATTCTGTGAATTCTGCGTATTCCATGAATTCCGTGAATTCGTTGAATTCATTGAATTCCGTGAGTTCTGTGAAGTCCTTGAATTCTGTGAATTCCTCGAATTCCATTAATTCATTCAACCAACAGCCATACCACGCTGAAAAAACCAGTTCTCGTCAGATCACTGAAGTTAAGCAGCGTTGGGCGCGGTTAGCACTTGGATGGGTGACCATTCGAGAAAACTGAGTGCTGTTGGCACATCGTGGGTGTGGTGAGCCCACACTTGTAGTTATTTACTACAAGTTATCAACCTAGAAACACTACCCGAATCAGGAAGTGTCACGCCTACCCCGAAAGGGAAATGGCTTAATGGTATACATGGAATTCAAGTAATTCACGGAATTCACAGAATTCACGAAATTGAAGGAATTCACGAAATTGAAGGAATTCACGGAAATCACGAAATTCCTTGAATTCCGTGAATTCCTTGAATTTCGTGATTTCCTTGAATTCCTTCAATTTCGTGAATTCTGTGAATTCCGTGAATTCCGTCAATTTCGTGAATTCTGTGAATTCCGTGAATTACTTGAATTCCTTGAATTCCGTGAATTCCGTGAATTTCTGGAATTCCGTGAATTCCTTGAACTCCTTTATTTCTTTGAATTCTGGAAATTCCGTGAATTCTGTGTATTCCATGAATTCCGTGAATTCGTTGAATTCATTGAATTCCGTGAGTTCTGTGAAGTCCTTGAATTCCGTGAATTCCTCGAATTCCATGAATTCCGTAAATTCTGTGAATTCCTTGAATTCCGTGTTGCTTGAATTCCTTAAAATCCACGAATTTAAAATATTTGAAAATAATATATCAAACCGGAGAGTAATAATTACTAAACCTATCTTCTGTTTGCCGTGTAAGTATTCGTACTAAAACGAGGGGCCAACTCAAAAAACGGAGTGGTTCTTTTAAACGGCCGACGCCAGAGTGGTCGTTTTAGTCGATCACTCCAAGAGTAGTTTTTTTAACATGCAGGTATCGATATATTCAAATTGATCTCCTTTTTTACATTCTTGTCCCAATGAGCAGGCATTAACTTTATGCTCAGCGTGTGTGTCACATACTGAACACTGAACACCGAACGCATATCCTCACGAGGATATGCTCAGGAGTGTATACCATTAAGCCATTTCCCTTTCGGGGTAGGCGTGACACTACCCGATTCGGGTAGTGTTTCTAGTCTAGGTTGATAACTTGTAGTAAATAACTACAAGTGTGGGCTCACCACACCCACGATGTGCCAACAGCACTCAGTTTTCTCGAATGGTCACCCATCCAAGTGCTAACCGCGCCCAACGCTGCTTAACTTTAGTGATCTGACGAGAACTGGTTTTTTCAGCGTGGTATGGCTGTATGGAGGAACCATATAATAACAGTTTCGGGGGTTGCCTCGCACTGGCCTTACTCGGCTGAGTACTCGCGCACTGCGGCCCTTCCGAGGCGAGAGTCGCAACCGTCTCTCGCCCTGCGCGCTGAGAAACTGTGTGGGCCAGCAACTCTAGGAATTACAAAACCGGACCGGCTTCTATAGGACCTGGAGTGTACTAGATTTTAAAAAAATTGCTGCAATCTTTTAAGAATGCTTCTATAATCTTCAAATGCGTGTAAAACATCCAAAAAAATTGTCGATCAATCGGTAAAGTAAGTCTCCCTTTATTTTCATTTTAGAATGATATATCCAAATACTAAATCATTTTGACTCCATGGCTTATACTATTCTTGAAATTTTGCATAATTTGAAATGAAACAGGTCTTACTTGAAATTTTTGTAAATCTAAACATATTTTATAAAAAAAAATTGCTGCATCTTAATGAAGCAAATTATTTTAAATATTATTTCTGTGGTGAAGTCTTAACTAAGTAAGACTCGGATCTCCTTTGTTATTTAAAAAAGAGGTATTTTTTTTCACTAAAATTTATTTAAATCGGTTATGGATTTTCAATCACCTTGTTTTACCTTGTCTTTGGTGATAATCAATTTATTAGTACTTTTTTAATAAACATTATTCTTACCAGTCCTACAAACTCAGAATTTTTCTTCAAATTATCCAACAACATTTCTCCAAGATTTTTTCGTATTGCTGGATAGCATAGTTTACGCCCTTTGATGATTCTATTTTCAATAGTAAATAATGGTGTAACCTGGAAAAAAAAACTTTTTTTAAATTTCATATGATTCCACTTGACATAGTAATTTTCAAATTTATTTGATGCATAAAATGGAAACCTTATAAAAATTAATAAAGAGATCAAATATATTTTCATTACCTGTACTTCCATATCACACATTATTCTTTTTAGAAATTACAGTTTCTTTATTGTTCGAGCCTATTTGAACTGCAGTAAGTTTTAAATGAAAGCCAGAGTAAAAGCACCTACGTGTCCTATTTTTGTTATGAGAAAAATTGACGTGTCAAGTCAAATGTCTTCTAAAATTTTATTTCGTATTGTGGAAGTGATTCCACAGTTATGTTTGCGTATTTCGCAGAGATAACGTTTGATCAATAATGGTACTTATAATTAAAACTACTAGGTCATTAAAAAAACGATGTCATATGATAAAGTATACGAACACATACTTACCGTTTGAACAATGATTCTAGGCAAACAGATTTTTTTATCCAACCTTATTTCTATCGAGGCTTCAATTATAAAATTAACTACCTGATACGGATTATTCTAATAATTTTTAATTTATTTTTATAGCATTTAGAAGATATAGAGACTCTACTGAAAATTGGAAAAGGATTAGTATCCGAAATTAAATGTAGGAGTAAAGAAACCACTTCACGTTTGTTAATTCATTTCCATATTAAGCTTTATTTACTAAATTATTAAGTTACATTGGCATTCAATAAAAATTCGAAGTGTGTTAAATGCATGACAAATAATATTTTACATGCTCAGTAAGGTATTTGATGAATTTTACCAAACCGAAAATTATATTTTCAAATAAAAAATCATCTATAGTATGCTCAATGAAATAATTGAAGAAGAGAAGATTAAGACGCGGATTGTAATTTTTGACAAAGTAGCTGGAATCGAGTCTTTCGAAGATATCGAGGAGCAGAGTTCAGAAGAAGTTAAAAAAGTCGTATGTATCTCCGTAAATCCTGATGATGATCGTTTAGTTTTATTTACTTCAGACAGTACGGTTTAGCTGAAGGTATACAATTTACCTACAATGGAGCTCTCAGAAAATTGTACAGATATAATATTCAATTTACAAAAACAGAAGAAATGGCTTCAATGAATTCTTTGCCCATATATTGTTTAAGTGGAATAGGGCATGTCATGCGTTGAAAAATGTAAAGTATTTTATAAATTTATACCGCCTCATCGTAGAACGGGATATAAAATATTTTTCGAAGAGCTCATTCTACGATGCAAAATATGGGCTGCGGCGGCCCTGCAAATCATTAAAATAAGCAGTGAGCGTCACCAGCAATATCTCTAGTTAAATTTCACGGTTATAGGTACGCCAGGCCGCCGCGCTATGTTTTCGCGATCCCAGTCAAGTACAGCGCACGGTACATAATTTTCACATCGCTCTCACTTTTTCCCCTGATGACTAAAGATCTGAAACTTTTTGGAAAAACTTCTTTGAAATATTTTGAAAAATTCAGTAAACGGCCCTGAAATGTTTTTTAAACTTCGTAAACACAATGATATTTTTTTTTAGAGTCTGAAGAATTGAATCTTGATGGAAAAATATTTGTGATTGTGAGTCAACATAGGAAAGCTCTCAGTGTATTTCTTATATGTAGGGAGTAAGCTCATTACTATAAAAGCTTGGGTTTGAAGAAATGCTCTTATTTTATTTCAGTTCCTATTCAGCCTTCAAGTGCACCACAATTGGTATCAAAGTCTTGTTTCTGAGTTTTCAAAGTTTTTATTTTTGAGAAACTTTATGATAAATTACTTTCCTTTTTTATGATAATTAGGAATCAATCATTTTCAATTTTTGTTTATTTTACGTATTGAGTGACTGGATAATTTATAAGCAAGTGAAAAGGTAGGAACATCATTTTAAACATGTTATTGGAATAAGAAAATTTTACTACTAAAGAAAATATTATTTTAGTCAATAAAGAAATATCGAGATATTTTAACGTTGAAAATAAAAAACAGTCAATCATTTCAATTTTTGTGTGCAAGTAGCAAGTAATATATCTACGCAAGTAAAAATATCTTTTATGTAGAATATACAGCAGAAATCCGATAAGTTTCTCGATCATTTCGACGAGCGGATCATCGTACAGTGTTTTGAGCTCCTCACCACGGAAAAAAGTGGATCGTTAAAAAAACTCTGTGAACCAGCAGCTCTAACTATTTTAAATTGAACCTCAGCTTTTCGTCGGTGAATTTTGTTAAAATTACTATTTCGCATTCAGATTATTTGAACTGACTTCTTAAAAGAGTAGGATGAACAATTTCAAATAGTAGGATGCACTGCACCAGTTGGTAACCGTCCACACTCAGGAGAATAAGAGTTACTATTTCGTGTAGTATGACTTACTTCTGTGAAGAGTAACTTTGCCGATTTCGCATTGTAACGCATATATGTATATATGCACTGCACGCATTCTATACACGATTTATAAATAGATTAGCTCCAAACTTTCGACAACAAAAATGATGTGAAACGTCGATCTATTTGAAAAGGAAAAAATTATTTTATATATGATTACAGCACTTAATTTACGATTATTCTTACACAATTGCACGCACAGAGTCTTACACATATGATCGCACGCTCAAACGCTTTGAAAAATCGCCCCCGCTGGGGAATCAAACCCTACCTAACTACCTAAAACCTGTCCTAAAACCTAAATCTAGCGCACGTGTTAGTCAAGTGAGCTACGGAGCCGCTTAGATTTTTATGACAAACTCTCGGCCAAGCGGTTTCTCTGAGAAAAACATGGCCAGCTAAGAAATTATAATACATAATTACTTAAAATTTTTTAAATTAATATCATTAACAGCCATACCACGCAGAAAAAACCAGTTCTCGTCAGATCACTGAAGTTAAGCAGCGTTGGGCGCGGTTAGTACTTGGATGGGTGACCATTCGAGAAAACTGAGTGCTGTTGGCACATCGTGGGTGTGGTGAGCCCACACTTGTAGTTATTTACTACAAGAAACTAACCTAGAAACACTACTCGAATCGGGTAGTGTCACGCCTACCCTGAAAGGGAAATGGCTTAATGGTATAATATCTTACTGATGATTTCTAATATTTTGTAACGAGCTTGCGAAAAATATTTTGCTTAGAAGTATTAACTCACGCAGTAAATATATTATTAGTAATTTATATGTATATTATTATAAAATGAATTGAATTACAATTTTTAAAAGGTACATATTTTGTATTATTGAAAATTAAGGCTTGAAAAAATATTTTCGAATGAAAGTTTTGGAATTTTTATTTGATTTTATTTTATTATCATCTGACTTTATTTAAAACGCAACATTCATTTACATAACTGATATATAAATAAAAAATAGTTTAAACATACTAATAATATATCAAATGCAAAATCGAAATCACTATTTTAAGATGAGACAAACGTTGAATTGTGATTTAAATTTAAATTTTTTGCACAAATAAAATTTTTCTCATGAGATATGGGGATGCTGAATTAGAATAAAAACTGTTTAAAAAAAAATATATTCGGTTCCGAGAACTTGATATCAGGGTGCACAGTCATCCCCTGTTTTTCTTAGTTTCCCCTTTTTTCTTCAAATTTCCCTTTTCCCCCCTATTCTCAAAAACCTTCCCCCTTTTCCCCTTTTCTCTTTAAATATACGATATTTGAAATTGTACCCATTATTGAATAATAATTAAAGCAATTATAGCGCTTAAATAAATTATTTATGAATAAATAAGGTACCCGTTCCAATTTCAGACCATTAAAAATAAATACTCTTAAACAAATTTGAAGATGAAACATTTTAAAGCAAGTTGAAAATGTGAAAACTGCCGACAGAAGTTATTATCCAATATAAAATTGGAACAGTTACAAAATATATATTATTTTTTAAATAAGTATTAGAAGATTAATACATTTTATTTGAAATGTACAAAGTTAAATACCTAATTAAAAAATGGAATATTCCAAACTCATCAACTGGAATTTTAAATGTTCTAACTTGAGCAATTTTTAATTTTTTTAAATTTTTACTTGAAAATTTAACTTTTGTTGAAACTTTTTTTTGTTGAAAATTAATTTTTTTAAACTCACAATTGAACTATTCCATTTTTGTTTGAAAATTGATCATTTTTAGTTGGAAATTCAACTATTTGGTTGCATATTCAAATTTCGTTCAAAAGTTATATTTTTTGGCATAAAGTTGGTTAAAAATGTAACTATTTGGTTGAAAATATATTTATTTTGTTGAAAAGCTGTCTTTTTGGTTGAAAATCAAACTACTTTGTTAAAAATGCACTTTTTCAAATTGAAAATTTCAATTTTTGATTGAAAATTTTTTTTTGTATTGAAAGCTTATATTTTTAAGTTAAAAATTCGAGTGTATTATAGAAAGTACTTTTCTTGGCACGAAAATTCAATAAATAGGTAGAAAATTGGTTTTTTCATTTGAAAATTAGTTTCTTGAAATGAAAATGTAGCAATTCCATTTTTGGTTCAAAGTTGATCTTTTTTATTTTGAAAATTCAAATATTTGGTTGAAAATATATGTAATCTGTTAAGAATTCGTCCTTTTTTTGTAGAAAAATCATCTTCTTGCTTTAAAATTCGACATTTTGAATACAATTTTTTTTCTTCATTGGCTAAAAAATCTTCTTTGGTTGAAAACTCAACTCTTGTTGAAAATTCGTGTTTTTGGGTTAAAGATTCAACTGTTTTGTAGAAAATTTGAATTTTCTCTGGAAAATTCAATAGTTTGGTGATTTTTGAACAACTTTGTTAAAAATTCATTTCTTAGTTAAAAATTCATCATTTTAGTTAAAGTTTTTTCTTGTTTGTTAAAAAGTAGGTTTTTTAACTAACAATGGTAATGTTTGGTTGAAAATTAACTTCTTAATTATTAATTCATATTTTCGTGTTGAAAAATCAACTGCATTGTAGAAAATTCCACAATTTGGGAGAAAATTCAGTTTTTTCAATTGAAAATTAATTTTTTGAAACGAAAATATAACTATTCGATTTTTGGTTAAAAACTGTTGTTCTCAATTCAAAAATTCAACTATTTTGTTCAAAAATTATCTTACTCATTGCAAATTTAAAATTGCGAAAGTTAAAAATAAATTTCTTGCTCAGTTACAATTTTTTTGAAAATATGCAAAAACATGTTTTTTTTTGATTGAGTCATATGCACACATTTAAAAAAAAGTTGAATATGTCGAAACTGAAATTTATTCAGCTTGAACCAAAGAAACATTTTTTTTCTTTTTCGGTAAAAAATGTTTGTCGTGATTTAGGATTTTTGGGATTTCATATCTTTTTTTGCGATTTTCGAACGTTATAAACACCACGAAAAAAATGTTTCCCATGGATAAAAAATAATAACATGTTTCTTTGGTTCAAGGTGACTCAATTTCAGGTTCGAATCAATCCAAAAAACATGTTTTTGTATATTTTCCAAAAGTTTTCAATTAGGCAAATTTTTTTTTAATAACAAAAAAATGGTGAAATTGTACATTTAAGAAAGAGAACAGAAGATATTAACTGATTTCAATTGTTTTAAATTTAGATTGAAAGTATTAATTATAGTAAGGATGAAATGACAAATCTTGGAAAGAAATATTTATGAGAACGATGTCAAACATATCAAAATTGTGTAATTAACTAATTTTATTTTTTCCCGGACTTTTTTATTTCACTCTGGATTAAAAGTTATTTAAAAATGTAACATTTCTTACGAAAAGGTTGTTTGTTCTTTTCGACATATGAAAATAAATGTTTAATCTTTCCCCTATTTTCCCCTTTTTCGTGCGAAAACCACCCTATTTCCCCTTTTTTGAGCTACTTTTATGCTGTGATCCATGTAATATCAAAGATCGCGATATCATAGTAGTATGGTAGATTTTATTGTTGTTGAAAATCTGAAAAAAAATTAGAAAATATTTTTTTTTCATGAAATGGTAGTAATTTTTACAAATATCAATGTGAAAAGGTTGAAAAAATTATTACTACGTTAAAATTGGAAATTAATTTGAACTCAAATTTGATTACAAATTATTTTTTCATTATTGGTTCAAAAAATGATATGTCGAAAACAATGTATTATTCTGCTAACAAAAAATTCTTCCAAATAATATAATATTTGAACTTAGGTGGCTTAATCAAGTACGATCCTAATCAATTTTAGTGTTATAAGAAATTAAAAATATCATAAGCAGAAAATTCCATAGTAGAAATAATGTAAAAAAAAAGGATTCTTTTCATATATAATTCTTCAGAATATTTTGAAATTCTGAAAATCTTGTACAAAACAAAAAAACAGTATTGAAGTATAAAGTAGAGTTATTCACTATGTTCATTTATAATAATTATCTCAACTGATATTATGATAAAAGAGAAAACACTCACAATTCTTTGCTTACTATGAAAATTAGTTATTCATACAGTTTACATGTTCAACTGTACTATTTCAAATATTTATTGAAGCTACTTGTTCTAGTAATCTTTCTTTTTACAATTTGAAGTAGTAATGCTGACTTTAGACTTTGTACATTTTGAGATCACTATCTCATTCAGTATCAAAAACTATTTGAATTGTTTCTTGTGCAATGCGAACAAGTAAACTTCAAGTTAACAATACATCAAAGTGAATCTAACTATCTACTTTTTTCCGTGACTGAGCAAAGTTATGAATAGTTATGAATAGGAGATTGTTTTGAATACTTCTGGGGAACCATTTTTGATGAAATTAAAATATTTCCCTGAACGGATTGTTTTGCCTGGAAAAACCTATTTGAAACACTAAAAAGCAGTAAAATACTATATTCAAGTTAATAGGACCATATAATTACGTTTATATAAAGGAGTTATATGTAAATTAGAATTATGAACGAGAAGTTAATCAATAAATAAACAAAAGAAACGATTTTTTTTAATTTAAATCAATATATTTATGAATATTTCATCAAAAAATTCGTGTACATAATGTTCAAGTTTCAATATTAATTTCTTATAGAAACTATAGTAAGTATAATATACATAACAATTTAATGTTATTGTAGAATACATAATATGTAATATACAATGTACAATATTGCTTTCTGTATTTAAAAATGTAAACAACATTTAACGTCGTTATCAGTCTCTAAATTCTACATCTTATTTTCTTTTTAATTTAGTTTGTGCGAAACTTTCGCACCCTTAAAACGTTAGAATTAAATTATGCCGAACCTTTGCGCGCTCTTACAAAGTTGAAATTTAACTTTGCCTTATTTAAATATAATTATTATTTAAAAAATTAAATCAATAAATTTAGGTGCTAGAAAGCAGTTTTTACACAGTGAATGCCGTTTGAAATTGTGTTTGTTATGTAAAACAAAGAAAAAAGTTCTTTATGAAATAACAGATACGTTGGAAAATTTAATAAGTAAATATGTGACGTATCATATAAACGATGAGCGGTTGCCAAAAGGAATGTGTGGATATTGTAGGAAAAAGCTTTACGTAAACGAAAAATCTCCTGATGCGTACACTATTAGTATGACTGATTATTCAAAATTTAAATTAACAATCAATACTCGACGAGCTACTTCTGAAAAACCATGTATGTGTGAGTTGTGTAACATAGCTAGAGATCAAAGTGCATATAATTTTTCAAAAGAATCCTCTACTGAATTTAATAAAAAAAAATGCTAAGACAAAAAAGATACCTGCGAACTATAGGCGTGCAGAATGTTTATCGGTGATTGGACAAGGTAAACCACACGAGTGTACTAAAAAACAGTTTTTACTAAACTTAAATTCAATAGATCAAAAACAGAAAGAACAATTTGCTAGTCAGCTAATAACGGAAAAATTGGAAAATCAGACAGATGAAAACAAAGATTTGATTTCGTTATCAAGAATTTACGGTAAATAAATGATAGTCAATCTTTCTAAAAATAAAAAAGAAGATGGAATAGTGGTTTCTGCTGAAAGTCTATCAAGACTAAGTGAAAATTTTGGATTATCATCAAATACTATAGTCGTTCGATCACTTCGCATTGCAACAAAAAAAAAGAAAATTGTTTGAGCCAAATTTGGAAAAGAAACTCCGAAGTTTTAATCATTCTCTTGATTCTCATTTTGATATTACAAAATGCCAATTGATAGGTAAAAAATCGGAACAAGTAGTGAACAAAGAAGAACATTTTGTATTTTGCAAAAAAATTCAACAATTAATGGATGACGTTAAAGAAATCCCGTTAATAAATCAAGCGCATATTAAAATTGGTGCAGATAGTGGTGGAAATTTTTTGAAAATAACTTTGTGTATCCAATCGTTAGATTATGAATTAATATACTCAAATAAAAATAAGCGGAAAAAATACAGTGAAGGAGTAGTAGTTTCAAAGAAATTCAAAGATTCTGGCGTTAATACATTATTTTTGATAGGTTTAACTGAATGTTCAGAAGAAAAGCATCATAATTTATCTCTTTTATGGGACTTATTACATCTTACGGATTTCGAAGGAACAATTTCAGCGGACTTGAAACTATTAAATATATTGGTTGGCCTCATGTCCCATAGTACTTCGTATCCGCGTACTTGGTGTACAGCACATAAAGACAATTTGAATACTTTAGGTACTTCAAGAACTATCAGAAATTGCATTGACAATTTTGAAGCTTGGGAGAGAAGTGGGGGCAAAAAGGAGGACTGCAAAAAATTTAAAAATTGTTCTAATTTACCTATAATTTCATCAAATAAGGAAAAAACGATTAGTGTTTTAGTTCCGCCACCTGAATTACATTTATTAATTGGAGTAGTAAACACTTTTTACATATAACTCCTTTATATAAACGTGATTATATGGTCTAATTAACTTGAAAATAGTATTTTACTGATTTTTAGTATTTCAAATAGGTTTGTCCAAGCAAAAAAAAATCCGTTCAGGGAAATATTTTAATTTCATCAAAAATGGTTCCCCAGAAGCATTCAAAACAATCTCCTATTTATAACTTTGGGGTACCTGAAAATATCATTTAACTTTTTTAAAGGCCACCGTGTCGCGCTTGCACTACTGAGACGTGCGTTCACCCCAACCATTCGGGTGCTCACCCGAAACAACAGCGGCCGAAGTGGTGGGGCGCCCGCCCGAATACTTGGGGAGCTTGCACGAATGATTCGGCTAGTGGCACGAATGATTAAGGTCGTTAGACAACTCGAATCAATTAAAAATCTTACACGTTAATGATTACTCAAAGAAAAACCAAATAACTAGTTACACTTTATTCCACTGACATCTCGCACATGAACAATAAAATCGACATAAACTAGAAACAGTGACATTCGGGAAGAGCGTGATGTTCATCAGCTGCGGCCATTAGCGAACATGCGCAAACGTCGAACGCACAACATCCAACGCGGTTGACGACTCGAATCTCCCGAATCATTCGTGCAATCTCCCCAAGTATTCGGGCGGGCGCCCCATCACTTCGGCCCTGTTGTTTCGGATGAGCACCCGAATGGTTGGGGTGATCGCACGTCTCAGCAGTGCAAGCGCGCCAAACCTTCGTGTGAAAAAAAAAAAAAAGAGAAACCACCCGAACTCTTTGGTACCTTCCCCCAACGTTAGGAGCCGAAAGAGTTCGGTCGTTACCGATCATGCACGAAGCTGAAAAGAGCCGGTTGGCGCGCAATTTGAATGCCTAGATTTAAAGCTTGATACAATTCGCATAGTTCATACATTAATTTAGAAAGAAAAGTATTGTTTTTTTTTCAAAATATTTGTAATTATTGATTCATGCTAATATATATACTTCACAATTTTAATAGTGCATGGGCGTATTTGAATTGATTAAAATGCTTATGAAGGAATTTCTTTGTATTATTAGAACTAATTTACGGACCGAAGAAACAATCAGAGGGCAATGCAATTGAGAACTAATTTTTTTTTATTTTCATATTTTTAAAGTTTTAAAATGTAGAATAGAATGAGAATTTTATGTCTCCATGAACATTCTCATTAGACATTTACATATACTACCTTTGTACCTTCTGAGTATAATACTTTTACTTTGACACTTTTTGCCATGCTTCGCAGTTACAAAAGTCACATGTTTACCTCATTGATGCCATTCTCCGCTTATTATTTTTACAATAATTTATTCTGCAATTGATTAACATTGCCACTTCGTATGCTCCCTTTCATAAACCTTATTTTTAAAATCTTTCAACTGTAAAATTTTTCAGGTCAGCTTAAATTAATTTAATCATGATTTCAATACTTTTCTAATTATCACAATAGTTTCAAACCCCCATAGAAATAAAGTTCTCCCACGTAGTGGGAGAACCAAATTAGTGTACGTGCTGTGCGTGTGATGACGTTTTAAGGGGAGTGTACTATCGGACAGCAACTTAACGGACTTGTACTGTAGTCGATAAGGTAAAATAAATCAATATGAATCAATTCCTTTAGTTTAGTTCAAATATTTTCTTATTGCTTAATCAAAATATCAGAAGTTATTGATTGGGATGCATTGTTGAATTTTGTCTTGAAGACAAATTTTCAGTTTTAATCAAGATTAAATATATATCTGAATAGGGTAGACTGGGTACGGTTGTGCCAGGGTACGGTTGTGACAGTCGTCATATTAGCGTAACTATAAGGAATACCCGGTTGAGTGGAAGGGGAAAGAGGAGCGGCAGGCCCTTCTGAACATGCTTCACAGGATTGCGTCAATTTTTGCGTGACATTGAAGCTTGCAGAGGACTACAGTACTTTTTAGCAGCAAAAAGTAAATATTTTTATTCGATTTCTTTTAGTAATTGTTGTTATATGTGTACAGATAGAGTAACAAGTGTTTTTTATCTTTATAGGTTACACATTAGTGGTTAAATAGAACTGATTACTTTGTACGATATTATTATTATGTTAATATTATTATTATGATTATTATTATTATTACCCCAAGCACTGTCACAACCGTCCCTGGGGTGTGGTCGGTTGTGACATTTTTTATTTTTTTTCTAATTTGCTCCTATAAATTAACCATTGTACTTAGGGACACAATGGTAGTATTTATTCGTAGACAAATATACATTTCACACTAAAAAATTCCTTTCATCCAGCTAACTGGCATACTGACAAAATTATAGTCGATCAAATGAAAATTGTCACAACCGTACCCGGTCTCCCCTACTATACATTCAGATAAGCATAAAATATAATTAGGTAATATAAATATCATATCTTCCAATAAAAAGAAGCTATCTTTTAGTGAAATGTCGGTTACAGCTTGTGGACAGGACAAAAATGTTGAAAGGTAAGAAAAATTCTATACAGTAAGATGAATATCTAGATAGGTATCTAGGTCTTCTAAGTTGAAATTTTTGGCTTTGTAATGCGGATCTAAATTTTGTTTTTGAAGACAATAATTTAACTATAATATTAGAAATGGATTTTAACTATAGTTTTAAATTTTCATATAGATGTCAAGATGGCTTAGTGAACCTTAAAAATTCCGAGGTTGAGCAAATGAGCAAGGATGTTTTATACCACCTTGAATTTGACACTCATTCTGATGATTTGGAGAAATTATTTGGGGACGTGAAAGTACAGCAAAAATACAAATTCTATTTAAACAAATTCCATTAAACATTTTTTTTACAAAATATTGGACTATCACCCCCTATAGTTTCGTGAGGTTACATGAGAAGAAGATGTCCTGCAATTTTGAGCCCAATCGGATAATATGTAGAGGTCTTGCAGAAGCCTGGAATTTTTCCAATTACCTTATATAGGGAAAATTCTTCACCTTGAGAGTGGTTGGTAGGTTCTGACAGACTAAAAAAACTGGTCGTGTATAAAATTCAAAATTATCAAGTCTATGAACGAAAAATAAAGTTATAAAATAAAATACACACATTAAAAAAAATGGTGGATCACACAATTCTTAAGAAAAGCCACATTTTCAACCATTTTTCTTGAATTTTAATAATCATAGGTAACTTAACCAGAATTTTTACGGCATTGTCTTCGCGGATAGATTTACAGCAGATATTGTAGACTTTTAAGTGTTGAACGATTTTTGGTTTTTAGAAAATTGTGTGCACTTCATTTTACGACTTTATTCTTCGTTAATAGAATTGATAGAAGAGTAATTTCATAGAATGTTGTGTTGTACACATCACTATTTACTTTTTAATAAAAACAGGTCTTTTCACCAAGTTTCAAGTAATTTTCTCGGAATATACAAAAACAACCAATTTTTTCAAAAATCGTGATCGCCGCTATTTTTAATTTTCGCATAATTTTGAATTCTACACATAAGAAGTTTTTTGAGTCTGTCAAAGGCTATTATATGTACTTCTTAGGTGGGCGTTATAGGTTATGCTAATTTTTCCCTATGTAAAATATTCACGAAACCAGGGGGTGTGAGTTCAACATTTCAAATGTTTGAAAATATCGGCCACCCCAGTTATTATAATCAGTGAACTGTATTACAATTAAATTGAAAATAATTTATTTTTCACAAAGAGTCTTAATTCGCTTGTCTCATTTTGTAGAAAAATTGAAAATATGTAATCTTATGAAAGTGAATTAATTCTTCTTATCAATATTGCAGTTTGTTTGCATAGGAGGACCTGATCGTCGCATGAAACAGTTCGTTCATTATATTGAAAAAGAACTTGCTGATCTATTAGATGCGGGAACGACTGTAATCGACTATTCTAAAAGATCAGATCGATATGGAATGTATAAAGTGGGCCCAGTACTCTCTGTCAGTGTGAGTTATCCATATTTTATAGATGGAGATATAAATATTATTATTAAATATTTGTATCACAATTCGACCACAATTCCTTAGTTGCTTAAATTATTTGCTATAATCATGCATATAAACAATCAAATATGTATATATATATATTATATATATGTATATATAAAATTTAAAAAAAGGGTTAAACAACCACTGCATGGTCCCACTGGGAGCAACTGCCATCTATGAATATGACACCGGATCCCAGCAGAACCGCGGTAAATCACATCCATGGTCACGTCTCACAACTGTGAGATGAGTGGTCACAGGGCACGATGAAATCACAACGTCAGGCCGGCAAAACCCTCGTGTGTCTTGAGGACACGAAGCGACCCAAGGATAACAGCTTTCTGCATCCATCTCGCAAGTGTCTTGGCATATTTTTGGCACGCAGGTATGGCTTTAAGGTTACGAACCAGTGATAGTTTTGCACCTCCGAGAGCACCTATCACAAGAACAATCACTTGTACCGAATATTTTGGGTACAGTCGTTGCAGCCCTCTTTTAAGGTCTTGATACCTCTCCTCTTTTTCTTTCTCCTTGGCAGTGATGTTGTATTCGGACGGAGCCGAGAATTCGATCACGAATATAGTTCGTTTCTCGAAGTCTTGGAGAACAATGTCAGGCCTCGAGTGCGCAACGGAGACTGCTGTCCGAAAATCGTAGTTCCAGAAAATTTAGCACTTCTCGTTTTGGACAATTGATTCTATCTCCCTTGCAGCGTTCGGCAGGGCAGGGTCGCGACCAACACCGTAAAAGCGACAAAGATGGTAATAAAGCACTCTTAGGGCCGCATTATGTCTATAGATATACGTCGTCCCTGCGTGGGTCGGACAACCCGATAGTATGTGTTCTAAGTACTCAGCGTGTGCATGACACGCTCTGCAACTATCACTGGGAACTTCTTGACATAAAATGCGGTCACGGTATGCTATGGTGGAAATGACACCATCCTGGCATGCGAAAATAAAACCCTCTGTAATGAATTAAGTCCTGATGATCTGATGAAAGAAAAAGTTTAGAAACTTAGGATAGAACTTTAAAAAATGACATTTTCCAGTCTGGAAGATGTCGTTTTTATTAGGTTCTATCCTAAGTTTCTAAATTATAAATTTCCCAGACGTAAAAAAAGAAAATTTTATTTTTCTTATATATGGAAAGAAAAAGTTTGCTCCTTCGACAAGGACTGTTTTTCTACATTTCTGTGAAAGTTTCCGTGCATTTTCTTGTCGAGTAGCTCTTGGTGAAATTTTTCAACCTCTGCTTTCTTTACTCCGGCTTTTAGAAGTGAAGCATCTAGATGGAGTAATGCACTTTCCTCACTTCTGATTTTAAAATTCAGGCCAAGGGTCTCAGCCGCCTGCTCCGCGGCTTTGTAACGGAATGCTCCTTTGGCAATCATCTCGTGTTTCCTGACCATTTTTAGCAGAGGATCTCTGCCATTTGCAACGATTTAAGTTGTACTTAAAACAATTCGGTTATGAAGACACTGGAGATTCAGAAGTCCGCCTTGACGGCGTGAAATGTATAATAGCGGAACTGACGAATTGATATGCAAGCTTTTATGCAAATGCATGATCTTACGTGTGGTGATATCAAGGGCCTTAAGCTCGTTCTTCGTCCATTGAACCACCCCAAACGATTAGAGTAGAACCGGGACGGCAAGTATGTAAGTCGCAGATACCTTGTTCAACGCCGACAGATTGGAAGACCAAATCTGTCGAAGAAGATGCTTGTATCTGCTTCGGAGAGACTCCTTCACTGATGTTACGTCCTGAATGCGGCTTTGAGGCACGCCCAGGTATGTATAGGTCTCTCCAGTATTAAGATGTCTAATAACAGTTACAGCCACAAGCTCAGGGTCCTTGGGAACTCCAGTAGTCTTTCCTTTCTTCAGATTAATTTTGGCACACTTGTCCAAACCAAAGTCCATCCCAATCTCTCCTGTGTAATTCTTGACGATATTTATAGCAGTTTAAAGTTCGCTTTTGCCAGAGGCATACATCTTCAGGTCATCCATATAAAATACATGAGTGACCTTATGCTTGCGCTGATTAGTGTCGCCACAGAGGTATCCAGAAGAATTTTGTAGTGCGAGAGATAGAGGCAGAAGTGTGATGCAAAAAAGCAAAGGGCTCATGGTATCACCCTGAAAGACGCCCCTCTGGGAGGTGACGTTGTTCGTTGTCACACGATAATTTCTAGATGAGATAGTAAATCCGGTAGTCAATCCAGGCCATTGGCAGGACGCGCTGATGGGCTGCAGCGTCTTTACAGACACACCTGTCAATCAGCAGGTTCTCTCGACAGCCTGCTACACCTTTTTTCGATCCACGTTGTTCGTAGATCTCTCGCCACACAGGCTCAATTCGTCGAACAATCCTGTTGTGTAGGACAGCTGTGAAGATCTTATACAGTGTGTTCAAACAAGTTATTGGCCTCTAATTCTCTGGGTTTGGACAAGTTGCCTTTTTTTGGCAGGAGTATAGTGCTTCCTAACACCAGCCACTGCGGAATGGGCGTCTCCGACTTTAAATATGAGGTCAATATTCGGGCCAAATGTTGGTGTGTAAAAGTGAACTTCTTCCACCAGAAGTTCTTGATACAATCTGGTCCAGCAGCGGAAAAGTTCTTCCCGCCTCTAAGTGCGTTTTTCACCTCTTCGGCAGTGATTGATGGACATTCTTCCTTAGATGTTATGAGGATGTGGCAATGCTCTTTGAAACGGATGATATTTTGAGTGTTTTCTTTCAATTCCAGTGTTTTCGGGATCTTGTACATCTCTCTCCAAAAAGTCTCTACCTCCTTGGGCTTGGGTGGATTTTTTACAGAAACAGGGAGATCGCTGAAGAGGCGCGATGGGTCAGCGAGAAACTGTTGATTCTCCCTGATCCATCTCTCCCTGTTCTGTATTCTACTCCTTGCGTCAGATAACAGCCGTATTTTGTCAACAATATGCTGCTTAATTGTCAGCAGCTTTGACTTGTTGACTTGTTGACTTGTTCTACTGCACGGGGTGGTCTTTTTTTGGAAATTAGGGAAAGGGGAAAAATTGTGATAAACTACACCGGAACCAGTGAAGGATCCTCCACAGGATCCTGTACACGATTATACACTGCACGCAGCAGCAGGGGAACCTGTGAAGGACCCTTTAAAGGTTCCTCAGTATCACCATGCTCCCGAAAAACTACACAGGATCCTTTACAGGTTCCTGTACAGGAATATTCATGTGGGATGGAAATAGCACAGGATCCTTCAACGATATTTTTATGAGTGTCCCACCTGCTCAGGAACCTGTACAGGATCCTTCATAGATACTTTTTGCAAATGTGTCCCACTTGCACAGGAACCTGTACAGGATCCTCCCTGGGAATTTCTTGCAGCAACATCCACGATAATGCAGGAACCTGTACAGGTATTTGAATAACCAGGTTCCTCTACAGGAACGTGCGCAAGTTCACTCGCAGGATCCGTGGCAGGAACCGGTGTACCAGAAACCTGCGTACGTTCCTGTACAGGAACCTCCAGAGGAACCTGTCAGGTTTCTGCACAGGTTTCTGTATAGGAATTTTCAGCTGGGTACAGTTTCGAAAGGTTGCTGCATGCCCTGTCTATTGAACGTAATATTTTTTTATTAATATTAAGAGAGTCATACATCAAAACAAAACCTACCGATCAATTATTTTTATGAATAAATAATAATACGTCCATTTTTTAACCTAAAATATTTAAAAGATAGAATCTAAGATTTTTTTCTAACTAAAAAAAGAACCCTAATTTTTAAAATAGTTCAATTTATTCTTGATCTTCATTTTTAAAGGTACACACGATATTCTATATAATAAGAGTATGGTTTCCGAGTTTTCTCATGAAATTACGGCTCAGGTTTGAGGTTAGTTTAACCACCGACAAAGACGTACTTTGCTGCTTCAAACCACGCCGAGAAAACGAGAAAACAATACTCGTGTTACATAAAATCGTTTGACTTAAAAAGTTTTTAATTCAAAGTAGTTCAATATATATTTTTTTTCAATTTCAAACGCTTTCAATTCGAAATTGTTAATTATTATTTTTTTTTAATGTTAAAATTAATTTGGTTAATAATGGATTTTTAAATTGTTTATATTTTCTATGTTAGAATATTAAAATCAATAGGCGCGCTTAGCGCACGTGCATTTACTGCTATTTATAAATAATTTTTAAATTAATTGTGGAAAACAGATATAGGTTCAGTACGATATTAATCATTTATTGTTAAATGATTTTAAATATTTTTATTTCAGCATGGCATTGGCGTACCATCACTCAGCATTTTGCTCGTGGAAATGATCAAATTGTTGTATCACGCAAAAGTAAAGAATCCTGTAATTCTTAGAATTGGTACTAGTGGTGGTATTGATGTAGAACCAGGAACTGTGATAATCACAAATGGGGCAGTTGATGAATTAATGACACCTTTCTTTGAAATCGTAAGTACCCTAGTAGCAACGTCTGCCTTGTATGACAGAGGCCAGAGTCTAGCTCAGCATCTGCTCCCTCTAGTCGACCAGACTGGCGGGAGAAATGATCAGACCAGACGAAAAACAGAATCTGGCGAATAAAGGAACCAGATTCTGGTATTGAGTTTAAACACTAGTAATTAATGTAGAATATAAATAATGAAATTGAAAATCTAGCAATCGGAAATTTGAACGATTCACAAGTATGACCAAACATGCAAGCATGCAAGCTTATACGACAACAGATTATGTTTTTAATATTTCAGTGTGTCTCCTGGAATGTTGTGACGTCTCCGCAGTATATTTTCCCAGAAAAGGCTGAAATATAGTGTAAAACTATTACAGAAACCTATTTAGTACCATTTTTCGTTATTTTAATTTTGTCTGGTGTATATCATGACAAGTCTGGGTCAGGATCTGCTATACCAGACTCTGGTGCCAGAACAGCACGCCAAAGCAGAACCAGACGGACGCCAGGGTGCAAACAGATTCTGCTTTTTCTGGCGCCCAGCTTGTGCCAGTCTGCAGTTATCTTGCTACTAGGGTATTCAGACAAAAAATTTAACTTTTTGTAATTATACAGTTTTCTTTCGAGAAAGCAGAAGAAAAATTGCAGAATATCTTTAGGTTGCTTAAAAAAATAATTTAATGAAAATATTTATGAATCATGTTAACCCTGATTCAAAATGTCCCTTTTCAGCCAATTTGCGGGAGACTGGTTCGCAGACCCTCAGAATTTGATCAAAATTTAGTGAGTGAATTAAAAGCTCTAGCCCTTCCTGAGGATCATTTTCAAACCAAAGTAGGTAAAACGATGTGTGCTTCTGATTTTTTCGAAGGACAGGGTCGTCGAGATGGAGCTTTCTGTTGTATTACGGAAGCTGAGAGAATAGAATATCTCGATAAATTGAAAAACCATGGTGTCCTAAATATTGAGATGGAGTGTGTCTGTTTTGGAGCTCTTACTCATTTTGCTGGAATCAAATCCGGTTTAGTATGTGCAGCATTCTTAAATCGCTGTAATGGTGACCAGGTAATACATTAACATTTTTTATTTACGTAAGGCTGTGTCTGGTCGTCCCGAAAAAATGGGGAGTTGGAAAAAGGAGTGGACTAGTTGTACAGAATTTTCGGGACGACTAGTCAAGCTTATGAAAAATATTTGAATGATCATCCCGAATTTTGGGACGACGAGACACTTCGTTTATGTAAATCATTCGTATAATTGATCAGGCCTGAGATTGCATGGAAATAATTTGGTTGAATTTCCAAAGATTTCAAACTCGATTTTAAGGGATTTCTAAAGAATTTTGGGAATTAATTTCATTTGAATGAAATTTGAATGGCATTTCAAAGAATTTAACAAGCTTTGAGGGATTTTATAGGACCTCCAATTATTCCAAAGCTTTTACGGGACTTTAAAAGATTTAAAAGATTTTAAGCTATTTTAACAAAATATAAAGAATTGAAATATATTTCCACAAACTTTAATTTTAAATTGAATTTATATTGAAGGGATTTAAAATGTTTTTTACTTATTTTAAAAGTCTATTTCGTTTTCAAAAGATTTCAATAGATTTTAAAGAATTGCAATGGATTTTGAAGGATTGCAATGTATTTTAGAGTATTGCAACGAGTTTCTGCAGAACTTTAGGGAATAAAATAAATATTATTTTAAGGGATTTCTACGGATTTCAACAATTTCAAAGAATTTTGCAGAATTTCCAAAGATTTCAAAGGATTTCAAATAATATTATAAGATTTAAGAAATTGTATTGGATCTCCAGTTATTTTAAATTATTTGTGCATTTTTAAAAAGATTTTAAGCTATTTTAACAAATTTAAAAGAATTTCGAGAGATTACGAAAATCGCAAGGGTTTTGCAAAGAATTTTGTAGGATTTCCAACGATTTTAAGCAACATTCCAACATGGATTTTAAAGGATTTCAATGGATTAAAAAGTATTTCAACGAATGTCTACAGAACTTTAGGGAATAAAGTAAATATTATTTCATGGGATTTCTACGGATTTCAACAATGTCAAAGAATATGAAGGAACTTACAAAATTTCAAAGAATTTGAAAGGTTTCATGACATATTGTAAGATTCCAGAGATTTCAAGAATTTCTAGGGATTAAAAACTGTGTTTTTTTCGAAAACTTTCATGAATAAGTTTAGTTTAATTTACATCTAAGGAACCTCAAATGATTTCTATGGATTTTTACGATCTCCAAAGATTTTAATGGATTTTAAGGGACTTTAACAAATTTCTAGAGAACTTTAGGGAATGAAATAAACTTTATTTCAAGGGACTTCTAATAAAGCCGTATCTAAATAAAATTTTGTCCATTCTTCCAGGTTTGTGTACCGAATGATGTGCTTCAAGAATTTGAAAAAAGACCTCAAGTATTGGTCTGCCGTTATATACGAAAGTGTCTTGAAGAAGAGATTCAAAATTCTTCATAAATTTCAGAAAATTGTAAAAATCAGGAGTCCTAGGAATATTGGCCCTTGGAGATTGAAAATATAACTATATTATTAGTATCAATAATTAAGTATACACATGTTAGCATTATGGGCCTTAGATAGACAAATTCTCTGCATTTAACAATACAATTTACCCTCTATACAAGGAGAAAAATGGAAGGTCATTTTGGCCATATAGATGTGCAGACAGACTATATTGCTGGATCAAGAGAGGACAGCCCTTGAAGATGGCTAAAGCGTCTGTTTCTAGAAGATTAAGACAAGAGGTTCAAATCGACCATCTCAGAGTGTCGACTTGGCCATCTAGGACGGTTGACTCAAGCGTCATAGGGATTCGAGCCCATCATCAGAAATGGCGGAATCGATCATTATAAAGGGTCGAATCGATCATGATAGAGGGTCGATTTGGTCATATCAGATAGTCGACTTGATCTCCTCGGACAGTCGACCTGGCAATCTTAGGGGGTCGATTTGATTATCCTACATTTTCTATATTTGTTGTCACGTGTTATTTAAATAAATAACACGAAAATTTTAGGTCAATCTAAAAAATCTATACCTCCTTCCCAACACTACTATTTTCCAACCGAGCGAGTCACGCCTGCCCCGAAAGGGAAATGGCTTAATGGTATCATTTTTCATTCTTTGTGGAGAGTGAGGTGTATGAGACATAATTTGATATGCAAAAATAGTGCACATTGACAATATATTTTTTGGAGCACGAAAGGCTAAGGACACGGCACGGTGTCACACTTAATTGTAAGATTTCAAACATTGAAGTGAATTCAGAAACCAATATCCCACATCTCGTTACTTTCTGCATCATCAATAAATGCTGAATTTTTTTGCACGTTTTCAGTTTGAAACGACACGGTGACGCTTTTATCCTAAATCCCTTGGAAGCATCAAATTTGACGCTGAAAATTCAAAAGAATAAATTTAATTCACTTTCAATCATGTTTTCTCTTATACACTTCACTCTCCACGCATATTCGAAATATCAAAAAGCCGTTTAAACTTGTTAAAAATATGTTTAAGTTCAATAAAAGCAAATGTGACGCTGAACGGCTCAGTGACAGTGAGTACAGTTCCACCGACCAAGCTTCGGCGGCGTGGCGTCGCTTATACGTGAGTGGCGTGGCGTATCCAGTGGCTTAGAGGTGGAGGGGATACATAGGTTGGAAAGAGAAGGCGGATACCACTCTCGGACTCCTCGCTTACTCCTGTGTATCCCCTCCACCTCCAAGGCTCAAGATAGGCCGCGCCACTCACGTATAAACGACGCCACGCCGCCCAAGCTTGGTCGGTGGAACTGTACTCATTCACTCACTCCGAAATTGCTCCGAACCAGGGTGCTCCCAACTCTCGTATCCTTTTACACTGCTATCCATCCCGTCGACAACCGGATTGGTTGAGGTTGGCGCGCTTATTTGAAATGATTAAATGTGAAAAGCAATTTTAAACAGCAAATAATAAGAGTAAAGTTATTAAAAATAATTCTTTGCTCACAAGAAGGACTTTTAAAGTGAAATTTAAATTATCTTTAGATTTTTTCCTTAACAACACTCAGACTGGCCATAAAATAAAAGTCTCTCTGACTATGTCGAAAAGATTCTGAAATGCTCTTTAGACCATCTCGAAGAACGGACTGGCTCTCTAAATTTTGACCCTCTAACTTTGACCATCCATTTTTCTCCGTGTACACTCTAGAGCCTAGGTTAAAAATTAGCCGCCGTGGAATCTTCAAAGTTGGAACATCAAAAAACAGTATATCTGATTTTTTCGAAAAAAATCGCATTCAAATTAGGTCTACTACAGTTTCAATAAGATGTTTTACGAACTCTTTTATTGATTATGATTATTTTTCGAAAAAGTAAATAATTAAGCTTTAAAGATAAAGGTCATAAATAAATTTGTAGTTTTTTCGAATTGCTACTATTTCCTTAATTTTTTTGGTGCCTAAAAGATAGCTGAGATTCTATCCTCTAGGAAATTAAAGTGAAGAATTAAGATGATTATTATTTATTTATGAAAATAAACCTTAAGTACTCTGGCGGACGAGCATCAGCGTTAGTTTTTACTTTTGTAGTGAATTTTGAATGAGTGTTAAATCCCTCAACAGGATCAAAGAGAAAGAAAGTTAGATATCTTGATTACTTTATAAAAATTGTATTAAAAAAGATTAGACACTATTTTTCTGAGTGAAATAATTACCACCATGATGTTTTAAAAAACGGACGGTTTTTCTATCATTTTTGCCACTTTGTATTACATCTTTGCTTCAATCGAAATCGTATAATTCCAATTTGGAAGAAATTAAGAGAAAATTAAAAAACTTCAATTTGTGGAAAATACAATCAAGATCATACTGTGTCATAAATTGCAAAGATGTCACAGTTTGGGAGTCGAAATTTAGATGAACTTTCAATTATGAAGCGTTTAGGAAATCGGAAACCTATTTGTTTGTTTTACGATGAATTAAAAAAATCAGTCCGAAAAGAGATTGACAAGCGAGCGCAAATAAGGGTTTTGTAGGCGTAGGCTAAAATTAAAAAATGGTGATTGTTCTTTTTACATGCTCATCATAATGACAAGGTATTAGTTTTGTTTTCTCATTACTGAGCCATCCCCGAAGAAAATAGGACTACAAGAAAAGTTTCCAGCATAGAGGTCTTCTCACCCCTCAATTTCCCTATTCCTTTCCCTTTCCCCCAAATTATTTTTTTTCTAATATTTGAAATATTAAACAGATTATACTTGCAAATTATCCTCTTGAAATTTTCAATTTCGATGAAAATTAGAAAAGTTATATACTTTTCAACATTTTCAAAATTTTCAAAAAATAGAAAAAATGACTTCTCTAATAAGGTAAATGCACTGGTAATCGTCACAGCATTAGTTATCGTCAGATGGCCCAGTATTTTTCGTATAACAACACTCGCTCTTGCCGCGTATGATAAAAGATGTCATTTTAGGTTAGTTTAAATATCCTTCTATCAAATTAGTATACTTTTCTTGTTTTAATACTTGGTTACGTGCCTGACGATAACTATCGCATTTGCATAATTTGAATTTTTATCGTGAATAAAAATTGACTCCAATCAAATATCATGAGAAGTGATCAAAATTGAGTTTTTCTATATCTGCTTTAATCAGCTAAGCCCTTTGTGGAAATGAGAATTGTGTTTTAAATACAATTATAAGCGTTCTTAATTTGCAATTTGGCTTGACGATCACTAGTACATTTACCTTATATTAAGAAATTTAATTTGAAATATTTACTGGATATCAAATATATTTTTCATCATACCTCAATCGAAATGAAGAAAAATTTTATGAAAGACTCGGGCAGCTAACTTCACACTCGTGAAATCGTTGCCCTCCGACCCTCGTCACGCAATATACTATTAGATTCCTGTCACTTTGAAATTGTAAACTTCCACATTCTATTTCTCGAAACTCGATAATATTTTCTAATCATACTTTTTAGGCCTCCACTTAGAAACTCTTCAGCTCGGGAGTAAACTTTTGTTTTATTTTCAAATGGGGATTTTGATTTTACAAAATGTTATTTCGCTCTCCTAAAAAGTCAGATTTTGTTGATTATCTAGTTATGTGATGCAACCCTTCAAATATTAATCAAAATTTCTACTAGATATAAAATATATTTCAAAACTAATCTCATGAAATTCTGCAATTTTTGTTTTCAAGATATCTGTGAGTTAAAAGTGTTATTTTTAATAGATTTTCACGAGATTCACAAATTAGATTGATGCAATATTTCAATTAAATAAAAATTGAAAATATTTTAGATTATTCAATCATAGTATAGTTGTCGGAATCAAAGCCTACGGCTTAAAGTCTCAATTTAGTAAATTAAAAAAAAATATGTGTTTTTTATTAACATTGTATTGAAAAATATACCTACTTCTTATATGGTGTTCAATTTGTCTAAATCGTTTTATTTTTCAAAGTGGACTCTATACCTAATTATTGAGCGCGAAGCGCGAGTGTCACAATGAGAATGTAATCGTTAAAGCCGCATGTGCTTTGAGAACCTTCTTTAAAAACAGTTTCAGTTCCAATTTATAACTGTAGTTCCTCAGGGGTTCAAATTACAGTTTTCGATTTAAGTTACAATATTTATGACACTTGAAAAAAAGTAGTTGAAATGTACGCAATGAGAATGTGCTCGCGCAGCGGGCATATTTTTTTATATATGTAATTATGTATATATGTAAAATAAATGCACCGAGTGCAAGTATCATCCTGTAAATGCTACGATAACACAGGCCTATAAATAATGGGGTTATGTCAGTTGTTCAGGTTACTGAAAAGGCAACCAAAAGACGATAAAAAAATAGGCTTAGAATCATTCAGGGAAACCAATCCGGCATCATAAATAGCCTTGCATAGCTCTCTGCCCATGTAGTTACCCAGATAACAATCGCGCGACGCATTGAACCCGCACGTCATGCGAGGCACGTCGTGCGTGCGAAAATGCATTAATTTTGCCAATACGTGCCTCGTTCAAATGATGGGCACCAGAGTGCGAGCAGAATGCGTCGCATTTCGATGGCATGCATGCAGTCACGCAGTGTTGATATTATGCGACGCACATCGTGTAGGCACGGTGATGGCCGGGGATGACGTAAATTTACGGAAATTTAAAATGATCAAAATTAAAAATTAACGTAATATTAAAAATATTAAAAAACTAATTATTGAACCGGGCTTAACATGTTTTGGTCCAAGCGCAATGGTGTTTCACCGCTTTTGAAAATTCTTGTGAACTTTAATTTTTGGAAATTGAATTTAATGAATAATATCAACAAATATTTGTTAAATAATAATTTTATCATTTTCAGGGACCGTTTGCTCTCTGACCAAAAAATTGTATACCCTCTTCTACCATGCGGCGGTTCAATTATAAATAAAAAAATTTGTAGATACATTAAGTTTTGAAAAAATGTTTATTGATTAAATCACTTAAGCATAATTTTTATCATTATATATGAAAATATATATAATCGTTTAAATAATATCAATAATAATATAACTTTAAAATGTACTGATCGAAATCTTTATTTAAATATATAATCATTTTCAAAAAGCGCGCGATGGTAGTATATCAATGATACGCGTAGTAAATACAATCGCTAAACGCTCGCTTGACTAGTGCGTAATGTGTCATTTTTCCTCCATTTGCAAAGAAGAAGAAGTAATTGTTTTTTCCGGCTCTCGACGTCTCTTATTGTGTCCAGTTTTATGCGTTTTATCAAATATATCGCAATATAATCCATAATTGAATTCTTGGATTTTAAGTTATTGTGGATTTTTTTTTCGTCAAGCTTTTCTAATAATTTTGCCAAAGTTTGAGGCTGAAGCAAACTTTATTATAATATTCTTTTACGAATTGCGTTTAACTTTACCAAAGATTTGCGATAAGTGAGTTATATGTAGATCCACGACTTTAATAAAATAATAAACGATATAAAATCCATTTTCCACTTGTTATTTTACATTTAAAAACAATTAAATTAATTATTTATTAACCCTCCCATTAGACCTGCACTTCGTAGGTGCAATCTGCCCGCACGCATTGTGACTGCACGACGTGCGACCCATGTGTGCATCAATTGATGTCCTAGCTGTGTGATCTTATGCGTGCACGACGTGCAGGGTAACCCGCACGAATGCGCGCATCGTGCGTGCACAATTGTTATCTGGGTAGTATTTATACAACCCCAAATAGGGCAAAAGGCATTAAAATCGCCACACAGCAAAACCCTTCCATGTTCACCAATGAAGTTGATTAGACCCAATCAAGTATCGTATCGAACCCTCGCCTCAGCAGGTGCCTCAGACCAAGGACCCCCAGATCAATCCTGCCAATCATTCCTAGCGAGAAAAAAAACTGCACTACCCACACTTCCATATAGGTAGAGAAAATCCAGATCATTCTGTTAAAGCAATGCCTCGAGCAATGCCTCTATCTCACCGCTCTTGCCATAAATACTATGTGCATTTCAATTCACTTAAATTCCCTCGTTGTCTGTCCAAAATATCGGATTGTTCTTTTCTGTGATTTGAGCACTTCGGATTTAATGGCATTGTTGTCTTTCAATGTTAAAATCTGTCAAATGTCAATGTACAGTTCTTTTCTGCTAACATAACTAGCCGTCTTCAGCCTTCAGATCAAGGCATAATCCCTGTCCTCAAAAAAGCTCATCGTACTCGTTTGGTTTGAGCTGTTATTTGCACAAAACAAAAACGCATCAAGCTGATAGGGATTTATTTATTTTATTTATATTTATTTTAAGCAGATAGGCCTTTCTTCTATTAGCAAAAACTTGTCAAAAGTATTGGAAATAATAAAAAAGGTGGGGTTTTCCAGAAAAAATTGTTTTAATTTTTTTTTTAATTTGAAGAAAAAAATAAAATAGTTTTTCTGGAGACCCTCACCTTTTTTATTTTTTCCAATAATTTTTGGAAAAGTTTCTGCTAATAGAAGAAAGGCATCCTATCAGCTTTATGCGGTCTAAACCATTTTTGAGGCCAAAAGAATTTTTTTCCTGCGAATACAATTTTTAATTTTTTCTCGTAAATGATGCAAGATATCGCAAGAGAGCAAGAAGTATTATTTATAGAACTTTATTAGACGTTCAAACTTTTACCTCAACATTTTTTTCTATCTGTTGTTTGCGAGAAAAGTTAGAAAATTCGATTTTATGCAGAAAAAACTACTCCTGGTCACAAAAGTTATTAAGCCCGCATAAAACTCACTAGATGTCTTCCTTATGAAACCGACTTTTAATATTTTGACAAAAATCGCAGCCATTTTGATATCGAGGTTTCAAGGCAAAATTTGGGGATTTTTCTGAAAAATCAAGCACAAAATTCAAATACCCATAACTGCCCAGAAAGATCTTCTTTCGGAACTGTAGTCTTGGTAGCCACGTTGGTACGGGTTCGATTCCCAAAGCAGGAAGTGAGACTGGATGTGTTTTCAGAAAGTTTCGTTTCTTTCCCTATTGGTATACTACCCCACAGATACCCTACAGTTTATGATTAACCTATAGTGCAGATCGCTAATGACCCTGGCAGTTGATGTGACTACAGACAATGAATTAATAAAAAAATTTCAAACTGAAGCACTAGAAAATGAACCATTTTAACTGACTTACTTTCATGCTGAGCATTCTAAGAAAACTAAGGTGTCTCAATCAATAATCCAATCTCATGGTGAGTTGAGAAAAACAACAGATTTTTATGGGAAAGACCATTTTTTGCCACGAGTAGTGTGATGAGTTATCTAAAGAATAATCTGAATTTGTGTATCAGGTTTTATACTCCAGGCTTCTGAATCACTCTAATTCTGATCATTTTTATGAACACTGCGCGCATTGTCATAGAGGATTCTTTAAAAAAATGTGTTGAGTCAGAGGGGTTGGAAAGAGGATTTTGGATTTCAAAACGAGTCTGAGGGGATGGAAAAGGCGATTTCGCCTGCGTTTTTTTATTATTGATGGTTAATTTATTTATTCATTATTATTATATATTATTATTTATTGTTTATTGTCCATAGATCATAGTGGCACGGAGAAGAATGCGGATTTAGGAATAAGTTTTGAAGCACAGTACTCTTCTAGCAAAATTCATCCTGGATCCGGTTTGCTCGAAATATAGGTCTCAGTACCTATTTTTCGAATTCCATTTTTCTCCGTGAGGTTTTTATATAGTTCAATAGATTAATTTCATCGAAACGAATAAGTTCAATACTTAACATTTTGGTGTGTTCCAACAATTGAGAAGATTTTTTATCTCATAAATGTTAAACAAATCGAGAAATCTGTTTATATCATAATTTTATTTGATCACACAGGCCTGTTGAATACATCAATCGATTTGTACCATCATAAGAAATAAATTTAGTATGTACTTATAATATTGCTATATTCCCAAAATTAAGAAAGTTTTTCTCTTACAAGCGTTAGAAGAATTTATAAATTTGTACATATCATAATTTCACTTTCCGACAGAATCTTTTAAATCCATCAATCGATTCCTCTTTTCAAATTGAACAAATTTGGTATCATTATGTTGATATAATCTTAATATTAAAACAAATTTACCTATAAGCGAAAAATATAGGAATTCGCGATAATAAAAATCATATCAGCACATCTTGATCATTGAAATGATTTTTTACCTATCTAAAGTAACCAAAAGGCATATTAGAAACAAGTACAAGAAAGAAAATGTAACTGGGTTTCTTGTTTCGGAGAAATGAGGGAGTGGATGGTCACATAAAAGAGAGAGTAAGGAGGGGAAATGTGTTGATGAGGCAGGTGTGGGGGTTGGAAAGCAAGTTATTTGCAGATGATTTTGGAAGAAGAATGAAATTGTTTGACATACTAGTGATGAGTGTGTGTTATTATATGGAGTAGAGGTGTGAGGGTGAAAGGAAAGTAGGAGGTGAATAGGACACAGCAGAGGTATGTAAAATGGACACTGGGGTTGGCAAGGAATACGCCTAATTATATTGTTAGGAGGTAGGCGGGGAGAACGAGTTTAGCGACTCTAACAGGGAGTCGGGTGTGTAAGTATGAGAAAAAATTTTCGGAAGAGGGGGGAAGTAAGCTGGTTAGGGAGTGTTGGTGGAAGAAGGAGAACAGAGGAGGAGAGGGGAAGATGGAGGTTGAAAGAGAAAGGTATTTTAGAAGGAATGGGCTGCAGAGAGATGGAGTGAAAAGGATGCATGAGGAAGGGAAGGAGAGAATAAGAGGGTCAAGGTTCAATGGGAATAATGGGTTGATTATGCCAAGGGAGAGAGCGCAGTATTTGTGTGAGAAAGGAAGTCAGGAGCTTATAGCGAGGATGAAGTGTGAGTGCACGGAAGGTTTTAATAGGTTCTGGCTTCCCGGGGAGAAGAAAATGTGTGAATTGTGCCGGAAGGGGTTAGATAGTAACCGCGGAGGCAGAGGTTGGCAATGCGAGGGAAGCAAGCAAATCGAAGTAGGCAAAGTGATAAGAGCGAGCGGTCGTAGAATTAAGGTAGCATTAAGGTGTGGATGGATGTTAGTTTGTAAGAAATAATTTTAAGACAAATTCTGTAAATCATGGAGGTGCGAGCAAAGCAATTTTTCTGGGCCAGCAGGTCGAAAAGTAAACGTTTATCTATCTATCTATCTATCTATCTATCTATCTATCTATCTATATCTGGGGACAGGAATGACGACCGATCTTTCTCATTCCCAGAATCTAGCTAAATATGATTTATCTTCTATAAAACATCTAGCTTTTGGAGGAACAAACCCGCAAGGCTGCAAGTTATACAGAACAATAATCACGCATTGGTAAATGCAGCAATGAATCAAATGTATGATTAGTGTATATTATTAAAATATCGGTAGCGCAATGAGGTTTCACATTCATTATTCTTCTACCTTTATTAGGATGTTCAGAATCAGGAGGAATCAAAATGCAGTTGGATGATGGAAAAGAAAAAATCAATTATGATTCATGGGGTGTAGTTTTATCTGATGTGGAAATGAAGATTGTAGATGTTAACACTGGAGAAATATTAGGCCCAAATCAAGAAGGTGAGCTGCACTTCCAAACCAAAAGAATGATGAAATGTTACTTCCGAAAACCAAAAGCAACTGAAGAAGTTATAGATTCTGATGATAAGATCAAGGAGATTTTTTTCAAATTCATTTTATTTAATCCAGACCAAATTTTAGAACATAAAACCTAAAATGTACTTCATTAATTTCAGAGTGGTTTCACACGGGAGATTTAGGATAATATGATAAAAAGGGCTGTGTTTATTACGTGGATAGAATCAGGGAACTTATAAAATACAGAGGTCACCAGGTTTCACCTCTAGAAATTGAAAATATTTTCTTGAAACCTCCTGGAATACTAGACGCTGCTGTAGTAGCAGTTCCACATCGTTTGGATAATGAACATGCTATTGATTTTTTCACTAAAGCTTAAAACTCAGTGGTAATAACACTCATTTATATTTGTTTTAAAGTTCTGGTAGATTGTAGTAATTATAATATAGTTATAAATTTGAAAATAGAAATTTTAATTCCTTTATATAAAAAGAAATTAAATGCCAATAATTCATTAAATGTGGTTTTGATTTCTAAATTTATTTATAACGTAGGAGTTAGATACTTATTTTGCAAATTAATCTGCACAGGTATCAAGAGAGGAACTTTTAGAATTGACTTCGTTTCTTGGTGATACTAAAAAACTTCGAGGAGGAATAGTATTTCTGGAAAAATTACCAAAAACACCAACAGGAAAGATCGAGAAAAAACAGCTTAAGGAAATGGCAAAGATCTATGCGCAATCAATATCATAACTACAGGAAAGAAAGAAATCTTCAAATATATGATATCTTATGAAATATAAATTAAGAAGTTAGTATTAAACCCTCGGTGACTCGTTTCTCAACCTAAAGGGAACGTCTTGGGCTTAAAATTCCGGGAATTTATCTGGCTCTATGACCGATACGTAATTATATACCGGCCACGAGGGCTCTTTTCAAGCTGCCCACGTATTAATGTCAATTAGTTACCTTAAATAATAATTAAGATCATAATGATTTCACTCAGAGAAATGTTTTTCTGTGTCAAAAGGTTGTTCCTTGACAACTGTGGAATTTTCTCTTAAATTTAAGGTTAAGATTATTTTAATTTTTCTCAAAAAGAATCTTTTTGCAGCAAATATTATCCTTATGCTTAAAACTTAATTCAAATAATTTATTTTTTAATTTCACGGAATTCAATGTTGAAAAGTGGCAACGACACGTTAATTCATAAAGATCCAATATGAGCTTCCCTGATGGTTGCCCTCGAAAGCCCCTCGCAGTTGCCCTGACAGTAAATTCTGAATGATTGTCTTCTCATCATTCAAGCATATTTTAATAAATAAATATGTATTGTTAATTAAGAAAAAATGATATGAAAAAATCTGCCCGCTGCAGAAAATCTATTTTTTTTAAACGCAGAAGTTACTTCTTTTGCAAATTGATGTGCAGGTTCAAAATAGTAACTGGTGGAATAAACTTCGGTTCTCGATGATACTAAAAAGCGTCTAAGAGAAATAGTATTTCTTGAAAAATTACCAGAAACACCAACAGAGGAAAAATCCGAAAAAAACTTAAGAAAATAGCGAAGATCAATACGCAAGAAACATAACTACTAGTAAGAAATACATCTGAAAAGGTTTTGTTTCTTAAATATATAATACATGAAGTATCAACCCCTTTCTTCCAAAGCTTCCAATGTCCCAACATTTGCATTCAACAAGACCATCTCACCTGAAATAGAAAAATATTTTTAAACTGGTCCAATATCAAAAAACTTTATTACATTTTAAAAGCATTCCAATATGTATATATTAGTGAGATCCTAAAAAGGTGTTATAATTTTTTTCTTAAATGAGTTAATCAACTGACATCTTTGAAACTCATTTTTCGGGGTTTTAGACAATGTTTCAGGTCATTTAAATTTTAAAATTCAAGCTCTCAAAACTGAATTTATAATTTGGAGTACCTATTCAAATATTCTGTCCCTAGAGATAGCAGGACCTTATAGCTAATGGGAGGGCTTAAGGGTCTCATCGGACAATAGATCTGAAATAGGTGTACCAGAGGGGCTGCATCGCGAGGTGTAGCTGTTCTGGGGAACTGACAGAGTCTAGTCTGTGGGATCTAAACCAAAAAGCGATTGCTCCAGAGGGTAATAGCAAAGCCTCCTGGATTATCGAGGGGGCGAGTTCTCATACTCCCAAGCCAAGATGTGATAGATATGTCAAGGGCTGAATGGAAACAGGGTTAACAAATTTTTTAGCATACCAGCGCGCCTCCCTTAATCGAGGCGGATACGTTAAAGTCACAAAGGAGGTGTCTTAACGGAGACATAGGGACACCAGGTCGAATCCCATATTATGTAGACCCGCCCCCTGTAAGCGGGGCTCTGCAGGGAGTGTTCCTTATTTCCCTAGCTTCTAGTGGGACCAAATGGGCGACACACAAAAATTTAATAAAAACAATGAGGGCGTTGATCTGGGCCACTCATCTAACCCACCACCCAAGGTGAGCGGCCCCTCAAGGACCAGCCCACCAGGAGTGGTGCAGATTTCTGACACCGATGACAATAATCTTGTGAGAGCCCGCTCAGCGCGGCTTCCCAACAGCAGCTTCACAGGGGGCAATGGCTGCGGAAATATCATCTGGAGCAGCCCCTCAGACTTGTTCTACAGGCAAGAGGAGTAAGGAGTCCAAAGACACTGCCCCGAACAGGAAGTTGAAACGGCAGAAGGCTCTGGAAAGACAGGGCCTTACTTTCGCGCAGATGGCTAACAACGACCTGCTGAGAGTTGTCGTTGCGTCAGCTTATCCTGAAGCCTGTCTAACTCTCGAGGAATTGCACAGGCAGAGATCTGGTCACGGGAATGGTTGGTGGAGAGAACTCCAGCGCTTAGGCTTAAGGAGGGACTCAACCTGGAGATCAAGGGGACGGAGTGTCTCCAAAGGTGCCGCAGAGCAACCGTACTGATTCCGGTACCCCCGAGTATCTGTAGACCGTTCTGAGGCGCCTAAGCTTCCAGAACCAAACTCTACGAACCGATTCGTGGGAGGTGTATTTCAACGGGCAGGGAGCCAGTCCGAAGGCAAAGGGCTGAATTCTAGTTGTTCGCCTTCCCGAATTTGCAATCAAGGCCCTTGCAGCTCTGAATTACCGACCCTCTCTAGGGGCGAATAGGGTTACCTTCCAAGTGATCCATCTAAGCTCTGTAGGGGGCCAGAAGCATCCGGAGACGCCCCAAATTAGCTTATTAATGGCTGAGACGGGAATCTCCATGATGCAGATTGATTTGTACCACATCAAAGGTGCCTCGGCGGATTAGTGGCTTGGGAGGGTGTGACTCCATATATAAGAGGCCGCGCGAAACAGCACCAAGGGCATGCTTATCCGTCAAGGGTATGTTTGCGATTTTAGTTCCTAAGTTCTGCTCCAGGGACCTCACCGTTATTAAGGTGAGATTCAGGGGCAGTGGCGAAGAAAGGCTAGAGGTGTTTATTGCCTCGGCTTACTTCCCGGGCGATACTGATGGGCCCCCGTCTCCTATAGAGATGGAGGTTCTAATTCAACATCTAGCGGGCACTGAGCTGGAGATTCTAATTCTTGGTAATACTCCCACATTCCAGATTAAAAAGAGGAGTGAGGTTCTCGATTTGACTCTATGCTCCAAAGAACTGAGGAGCAGGATAGAGGGCTGGAGAGTCTCCGATGAGGAGACCAGGTGCGGTACCATAGATGAGTTAGAGCACGCCGCGGATTTTTTACAAAGGGATGGGACATCTATGAGACAGCTCAGTATGAATTCAATACAAATATAAGAATTTATAAACAGGAAGATTGTAGGGGCTTCTGCGAGGAATCAGATAACACTCCGGACACAACGAGACTCCACAAGATCGTGGCAGAAAAGTCCGGAAGCTAGCCTCGGGATCATAAGACTCGATGATGGTAAGTTTACCGATGACGAAGAAGCAACGCTGAATCACCTGATGGAAGTCCACTTCCCGGGTTTTCAGCGAACTGAAACGGGCCGAGAGGTCCTTCTGCCCCTTTAAACAACCAGGGGAAATATTTAGAACAAGCAATATCCTAAAACACGTGCCATCGGCATGGCAGGATGGCAGAGTAGCCTTCATTTCCAAACCTGGGAAGGAGGGCTACACTGCTGCTAAAGATTTTCGTTCAATCAGCTTGACGTCCTTCATCCTGAAGACGCCAGACAAGCTGGTCGAGAGATATCAGGGATGAGGTGCTTTTGGCCTCCCCACTGCAGAGGGCAGCACGCATTTCAGGCAGACTGCTCGGTAGAAACTGAGCTCCATGCTGTTGTAGCAAAATTGGAGCAGCAGCTGGAACAGGGAGGGTATGCTGTGGACATATTGTTAGATATAGCGGGTGCCTTCAAAAATACCCCTCCAGAAGCCATGTCGAGAGGCTTCAAGGTGTGGCTTGCCGGCCCAGTTAGTAAGCTGGATAGAAAGCCCGAGGTGACTCAAAGCCAGATGTGGTAAAGGCCTAGTCAGGGGAATAGCGCCGCGGGGATGCCCACAGGAGTGTGTCTTGTCACTCTTCCTATGATGTATTGTAGTGAACGGCCTCCTATATAGGCTAAATAAGGAAGTGTATTATACCCAGGGATACGCGGATCACTTTGTAATCCTAGTCAGGGGGGCTCATCTGAAAACGTTGATGGACCTTACAAGGTCGGCGCTGCGCACCGTTGATAATAAATCGCTTCAACTTCACCAAGACTTTCCACGTCTGCATCCCAAGCAGGGATATGTGGAAAGCAAATGGTAACCCACTCCTTCAAGGGGAAATCTGGTACACAGACAGCTGCAAAGTAGTGGGAGGATCAGGAGCTGGAATCTATGACAGCGCGGGGAGGAGAGGGATAGGGATCCCGCTTGGATGGCATGCCTTTTTTTCAGCGGTGTTCCTGACCGTCCTTCGCTGTGCTAAGACATTGTTGGAAGAAAACGCTGCTGGCAACTGCAGTTGAGAAACCAGACATAGCATCAGAGCTGGTTTGGGAATGCTAAAAGGCATTAAACCAACTTGCAGAACAGAAAAAATAGGCTCTCATGTGGGTTCCTGGCCACACAGGGATCAAGGGCGACAATCAGCTGGCAAAAGGAAGCGCAGCAAGCGAATACATAGGACCGTAACAGGTACTGTGACTAGCATCTTGCTGCATCGGGATCGCCATTAAAAGCTGGATCTGGACGAAGCAACGGGAATACTAGGAATGAATGCCGTGTTACCGGAAGGTGAAAGCCATCCTGGGCAATACGTACAGGATGGACAGAACCAGGAAAATCCTGGGTTTACCCGAGAAAGACGTAAGGACAGTAGTTCAGATGCTTACAGTGCACAACCACCTGAACTATCATATATACAAGATGGGGTACAACCCCACGACAGAGTGCGGGAAATGTGGCAGAGATGGTGAAACATCTCCGCATGTCTTATTCCAGTGCTCGGCATAAGCTAGGCTTAGGCAACAAACCTCAGTCCATTTCATAGAATCTGAGGAAATTATAACGCGATCAGTGGTTGACATACTGTGCTTCGCCAAAAGCTTTGGGGTCAACTACTGAGAGCGAATAGTTAAGGGTGTGGCACAATAGGCTTTATAGCTTGAGCGCCAGAGGGGATCAATCGGGCTCCCCGCCCGCATATAAACTAACTATTTAAATAAAAATATCTAATATGGAACAATACAATTCTACATTTGGATTTAGAAGACATTAAAATTGGAAATACTTTAAATAAATCATATTTGAAAAATGTACCGATAATTAAAAATTAGAGGCCATCAAAATGAAACAGTTTTTATTTCGAGGTCTTCAAACAGAAAAAAAATCAAATATAACATTGAACATTAAAACCCTAAGGTGACACTCTGTGATGACTGGTAATTGTTTCTGCTCTTAATTTTGCATAAGGATAATTATTTTTGGAAAAACTATTATTATGATAAAAATGAATTACCTGTTTTGAAAACACGAGTAGCACCTTCTGCTCCTACAATACAAGGAAGTCCATATTCTCTGGCTACGACAGCACCATGACTAATTAATCCTCCAAGTTCGGTTACCACACCACCCAATAAAGGGAAATATGGACTCCAACCAATATCAGTCGCTCGAGTTATTAAAATATCACCAGATTGAATTTCTCCAGCTTGCGATAAGTTTGTTATAACACAAGCTCTCGCATAAATTGTTCCATTATAAACTGAAGATCCTGTGATTTTTGCGACACTTTGATGACTTGGATTTTCATTCAAAAACTGTTGAATTAAACAATATTTAAGTGTGAACATACTGAATTTTATTTATTGATTCAAAATGTATATCTGAAATTAAAATCAATTTAACAAACCTGAAGTGGTTTTGGTACTCCTACGTTTAATTCCGGATACTGATCCTTTTCCAACCTCGAATAGAGTCTCTGTCTTCTAAATGCTCTAAAAATCAAAAATTAAAAAGTATCAGAATAAACCCACATTAGCTGATTTTATAATTGCAGACTTCACAACCCTATCTACTCTCGAATCAGAGGAAATGTGCTAATTTTTTACGAAAATAGGGGTATACATTTTTTGTAATAAAAGTAATGTAGGTACCATATTCCTAGGACTTAAAGTTGAAGTAGACTGAATTTTTAATAAAATAGTTGAATTTTCTACCATAAAAGATTAACCTTCTACCTACAGATGTGAATTTTCAACAAAACAATTAGGTTTTCAAAACTCAAAGTCAAAGGTGTTAGAAAATATTTGGTTTTTAAATCCGAAAAGATAAAATTTCAACAAAAAAGTTCATTTTTAATGAAAAACATGAATTTTCAACCAAACAGTTGCCTTTTCAACAAAATAGTTGAAATTTCCAGTAAAATAGACAAATTTGAAGGAAAAAGAGTAGAATTTTCAATCAAGAAAGAAAAAACTTCAACAAAATTGATCAATTTTCAAACCAGAAAGACGAATTTTGTACAAAACTGTGGAAGTTTCAATCCAAAAAGACGAATTTTCTTAGAAAACAATAGTTGAATCGTCAAAAAAAATAGATTAATTTTCACCCAAGCATTTTCAATAAAAAATTATGAAATTTCTATTCAAAGAGATGACTTTTCAACCCAAAAAAGCGAATTTTTTTACAAAACAGAGGAATTTTCAAATCGCAAAAATAATTTTTCAACAAAAACGTTAATTCGCAACCAAATAGTTGAATTTTCTATGAAAAAGACGAATTTTCAACAAAATGCATACATTTTCAAACAAATACTTGAATTCACAAACAAAACCGATTAATTTTCACCCAGAAAGTTACAAGAAGACGAATTTTTTATATAAAAATGTAAAATTTTCAACAGAAAAATATGATTTTTCAACAAGAAAGTTCATTTTTAACCAAATAGTGTAATTTTCTACCATAATAATTCAATAATTCAACCCATAAAGACGAATTTTGAGCCAAAAAGATTAATCGTCTACCAAAAAGACGAATTTTTAACAAAATAATTCATTTTTCAACTAAAGAAAAGGTTTTTCAACTAAAATGATAAATAATCAGCCAAATAAATGAATTTTTAACAAACTAGTTCCACTTTCAACTAAGTAATTGAATTTTCAACCAAAAAAGAAGAATTTTAAACAAAATAATTGAATCCTCAACCAAAACAGATAAATTGTCAATCAAGCGGTTGTGATTTTTGACAAAAAAGATGCAATTTTTACTAAAATAAATGATTTTTCGACCCAAAAAGACAAATTTTGAACCAAGAAAGTTAATTTTCTACCAAAAACAGAAATTTTCAACAAAATACAAGAATTTCCAAGCAAACACTTGAAATTTTGAGTAAAAAGAATCAATTTTCAACCAAATATGGCATAGTTACATTTTTAGTTCAAAAATTTTCTTTTCATAAAAAAACGAATTTTCACCAAATTATTTATATTTTCAATCAAAAAGATGAATCCTCGAAGGGGAAAAATTAATTTTTAATAAAGTAGTTCAGCTTTCGACTAGTTAGTTGAATTTTCAACAATAAAAAAAAATTCAATAGTTGATATTTCATCCAAACAAGGCGAATTTTCAAGAAAATAGTTAAATCCTCAAACAAAATTGATTATATTCCGAACAAATAGTTGCATTTTTAACCAAAAGAGATGAATCCTTAAAGCAAAAAGACAAATTTTCAACTAAGAAAGATTTTTCAGTCAAGAAAGAAAAAAAATGACAACCAAATTGTAAAATTTTCAAGACAAAAAGGCAAAATTTTCTATAAAATAATAATATTTTTAACCAAAACAGATGAATTCTAAACTAAAAATATAATAGTAGACTTTAAAAATTAAAAAGAATTAACTTTCAGCCAAAAAGACGAATGTTCAACAAAATTGTGGAATTTTCGACCAAAAAGACGACTTTTTAACAAAATAGTTGAATTTGCAACAAAACGATTAAATTTTTAACCAAGAGAGATGAATTCTTAACCAAAAACAGAATAGAGGACTTTGCAATAAGAACAAATTAATTTTTAACCAAAAAAGATGAATTTTCTACCAAAAGATGAATTTTCAATCCATAAGGACAAATTTTCTATCCACAAAGACGAATGTTCGACAAAACAGTTGAATTTTTGACCAAAAAAGATAACTTCTTAACCAAAAATTGTTGGATTTTCTTATTGGTTTTTATTAATTTAGTTCGAATTCAAGCGAACAAATGAGAAAAAAAGGGAAAATTTTTTAAGAACAGGGGGAAAAAGAGGAATTCTTCAAAAAAGGAGAAAAGAGGGGAATAGGGGGAAGAGCATGAAGTCCACAATATTGTATTCGTCGATTATTAAATTAGATTAATCATTTTTTTTCATCAGAATAGGTTTTTCAATTTTAATGCTCTAAATTTGAACAATTAAAATTAAAATGAGTAAATGATCAAATTGAAATTATAAAAAATGAAGAATTTCAACTAACTTACTTTCGAACTAAGGAAAGGTCAGGTTTCTCAATCAATAATCCAATCTCGTAGTGAGTTAAAAAAAATAACAGATTCTCTTCGGGAAGACGATTTTCTGCAACGAGTAGAGTGGCGAGTTTTCTATAACATAATCGGAATTTGTGTACTGCATGTGTTAAAACTGATTTTGACTTTTCTCGACGAGCCACCGCCTTTCTAGAACGCATCACGAATTTTTCCAAAATCCATCTGGTAATTTTTTTCTTTGGCGTTTTTAATTTAGCTACTGTCTCTTCTGGACTGAGATCTACAATTTGTATCGTATCCGTTGCACATTTTACCATCGCCTAAAATGAAAGAAATAATATTATTTTAAAAATTAGTCAAAATAGGCGCCGCGCGCCTTCAAACATGGGTTTCGTAGCCTTTAAAACTTTTTTCAAGTCATTCAAACTTCCCCCTCGCATACCTCCCCCCCCAACTTCCCCTCTTGACCCCTACTTCCCCTTCGCTTGCCCTCCCTTCCCGAACTTCTTCCTCCTTTACTTCCCCCTCTCCTCACTTTCCCAGCTAACAAGCCCCTCCCCCTTCTTCCCTTCGTCAGCCCTCACTACTGCTGGCCCTCCCCTCACTTCCTATCAGTATCTTACCTCACTTCCAATAATTTCCCCTACTTCCTCTCACCTTCCCTCCCTAATTGTCCATCACTTCCCCTCCCCTAATCCCCCGCGTATCCTACTTCCCCTACTTCCTCTCCCCTCATTTCCTCAGGTCACCTGAAAATCACTTCCCCTTACTACCCTCCCGGGAAAAAAGTACGACGGACGGACGGACACCCGACCGAAAATAAAAGGGTTTCTGCCCGGGGCTACGAAACCCAAAAGATAGAATTTGAAAAAAATCATATTTAGATTAATGTTCATACCTGTATAGCACTAAAAAGTTTTTCAGGTTTCATACTCCAAGTTTCAGAAATAAAATCCATTTCTTTAATACTTCTGTGCCCATGGTCCTTCAAAAACTTTTTTAATGAATCAGCAGCTTTTGGGCAATTTTCTTTCAGCCATTCAGCAACATTGCCAGCATCAAGTTGAGAAAATTCTCCTCCTCTTCCAGTATCTTTGATAAATTTCGAAATTTTCCGAAGTGCTATTGGAACTTCTGCACTAATAACGTCGCTGCATGAACTTAACAAAACAGCAATGTCTGAATAATGTTCAGCTGTTAGATCGCCGCTGTTTTCAGTGAGAACCGAAATGAGAAAAATTTCCCAGAAAACACTTATTCTCGAAATTATATTGTGGCAATCTGTAATCTTTGAAAAATTGACTAATTAGAATTGCAACCTTCTAATCAGGGTGTTAAGCGGAATTTCGTTTTCAAATTTCCGAAAAATCACGCACTTCCCGGATTGGAATTAACGTTTTTTCCGGCTTTCTCTTGGGTATCATTGAAGCTCGGAACGGGTTACTTTTTAGTAACTTAGTTACTTTTTTATACTCGGTTACTAAAAAGTTACTTATTTTATGAAAAGGTTACTGTTCGTTACATTTTTCGCCCGAAATGACGAAATAAATTAATTCATTAATTGTATATTATTGAAAAACTTGTGAAAAATGTAAAAAATCAAAAATTTTCAGTGAATTTGGCACACTAGAGCGTATATAAAATGTATAGAAAGGGCTATTAATTGAATTATTATGAATCCTGATGAAGATTGCAATTTAGCTAAAATTGCTAGTTCTTAATTAAAAATTTGAATCTTTTTTCTTGTAATATCGAACAATGTATTATATTTTTCGATGAGAATTTATCTTCTTTGGTTGAAATTCGGTTAAAAGTTGAACATTTTTTGTTAAAACTTTATTTTTTCATTGAAAATTCGTCGTTTTGGTAGAAAATCAATCTTCTTCATTGGAAATCACCCTTTTGTCTAAAAAAACATGATTTTATTTGAAAATTTATCTTTTTGGTTAGAAATGTACTTATTTTGTTGAAAATTCGCCTTTTTCGGTTGAAGGTGCCCCTGTTTTCGTAGAAAATTCAACTATTTGGTTGGCAGCTAACTTTTTTGTCAAAAATCCATATTTTTATTGGTTGAAAATTCAACGGTTTTGTCAAAATTGGTCTTTTTGGCTTAAAAACTCAACAATTTGGTAGAAAAATAACCTATTTTGTTGAAAAATCGTCTTTTTTGAATGAATTCTACTGTTTTTTATGTTAAATTAAAATATTTTTTGGTTATTATATCAACTATTACATTTTTCGTTGACAATTCTTCTTTTTTAGTCAGAAAAATTCAACAATTTCGTTAAAAGTTGAACTAATTTCTTAAACATACATTTTTTGGTTGAAGATTCATAATTTTTGGGGAAACTTTGTCTTTTTGGTAAAAAATCTTTCTTTTTGGTTAATTTTTTGAGAGAAGTATGGTTACTATTTTACTATTTTGTGAAGCTTGAACAGTTCCGAAACATGTATTAAATGTAAATTTTCCTTGAAGTAGTTATTGAGAGTCTTTTTTGAAAATTAATATTAATATTTACTATTTGTTCCTAACTGAAAAGTCAAAGAAAAGCTGAAAATTTAAAAAAACCATAACTTTCTAGCATTACTCTAAGAGAAGATAGTTATAAAGAATAATCAATTGTTTAAACAATTATGTTTGTTAGCTTGCATTAATTATTATCTCACGAATTAAGAAGTGGACAAAAAGTTTAAAATTTCAGAAAAACCGCAACTATCTAGCATTATTATAGGAGAATATAGTTATAGACAATAATTTGTTTAAACAATTATGTTTGTCAAATTACATTAATTCTTACCTTGCTTCAAGTAAGATGTTGACAAAAAGTGGAAAATTTCAGAAAAACTGCAACTTTTTAACATTATTCTCATTACCTCAATCTAATTGAAAAGTGGACAAAGAGTGGAAAATTTCAGAAAAAGATTCAATGTTCTAGCATTATTGTAAAAGAATATTGTTATAAACAATAATCAATTGTTTGAATAATTCATTTAAACCTCGAATTATCAATAGAAGGAAGTATTTTATGTATGAGAAACAATTTGTATTTAAAAACTGCAAAAAAATCATAATTAGCGACAATCTAAAGCTAATTGTAAAGAGAAATATTTAGTTTCAACTCCTTTTACCTAATATTGACGCTTCTAAATATAATTTTTTTAACGCTTCTTTGACCTGGAAAACCTGGAATTGTCAGGGCATTTTGTTTGTTGGAAATGAATTTTTTTAACTGAAAATGTAACTATTCTACTTTTGGTTGGAAATTTATCTTTTATATTTGAAGATGCATCTATTTGGTTTAAATATGATGTACATATTTCGTTGAAAATTTGTCCTTTTTGGTAAAAAATTAATCTTTTTGGTTGAAAATGAATTGTTTTGCTTAAAAATTTACATGTTTGATTGCATTTTTTTCTCTCTTGACTGAAAAATCTTTCTTAGTTGAAAATTTATTCAACTCTTATTGGAAATTCATCTTTTCGGTTGAATTTTAATGTTTTTGATTTAAAGTTAAAATTTTTGTGTATTGAAATATCAACTATTACATTTTTTGTTGAGAATTAATCTTTTGTTGTTGAAAATTTAACTATTTCGTTGAATATTCGTTTTTTTTGTTGAAAATTAATTTTTATTTATTGATTTTAGTTGAGAATGTATGTCTTTGGATAAAAATCAATCTTTTCAATTAAAAATTTAACTATCCAATTTTTTTTTGAAAAGCCAGCACTTTTTTCACAAGTGTACTAACTATTTTATATGTAGATTGTAATAAACCGATTTTAATATTGTTTTCTTTTAATTTTTGAGTAAGTAGTATTTTCATGTTTAAAATGTGGTAAAGAATGTTAAAGTATATATTTTTATAATATTTAACTTAGAAGACTTTCAAAGATTTTTTAACGTTTCAAAATGTTTCAAAACATTTTAGAAGATTTCAAAATATTTTAAAAATTTCACAAAGATTTCTTAGCTTTTCAAAAAATCCGCAAATATTTCAAACATTTCACAAAGATTTCCAAGCTTTCAAAAGATTTCAAAATATTTCAAACGATTTCAAGAGATTTCAAAAGATTTTAGAAGATTTTCCAAACATTTCACAAAGATTTCAAGATTTTGTAAAGATTTCAAACGATTTCAAAAGGTTTCAAAAGATTTTAGAAGGTTCAAAAGATTTTAGAAGATTTCACAAGGATTTTAAAGATTTCAAAAAATTTAAGAAATATTTCAAACATTTTCACAAAGATTTCAAGGATTTCAAGAGATTTCAAACGATTTCAAAATGTTTCAAAAGATTTTAGAAGATTTAAAAATATTTTAAACATTTTACAAAGATTTTTAAGCTTTCAAAAAATTTCGCATATATTTCAAACATTTTACAAAGATTTCAAAAGATTTTAGAAGATTTCACAAAAATTTTAAACATTTCGCAAAGATTTAAAATACTTCACAAATATTTCAAACATTTCACAAAGATTTCCAAGCTTTGAAAATTTCAGAAAGATTTCAAGATTTCAAAATATTTCAAACGATTTCAAAATGTTTCAAAATATTTGAGAAGATTTCACAAAAATTTTAAACATTTCAAAAGATTTCAAGGATTTCCAAGCTTTCAAAAAATTTCAGAAAGATTTCAAGATTTCAAAATATTTCAAACGATTTTAAATGGATTCAAAATATTTGAGAAGATTTCACAAAAATTTCAAACATTTCAAAAGATTTCCAAGCTTTAGAAAAATTTCAGAAAGATTTCAAGATTTCAAAATATTTCAAACGATTTCAAAAGGTTTCAAAATATTTTAGAGGATTTCACCAAAATTTCGAACATTTCAAAAGATTTCAAGGATTTCCAAGCTTTACAAAAATTTCAGAAAGATTTTAAAATATTTCAAACGATTTCAAAAGGTTTCAAAATATTTTAGAAGAGTTCACAAAAATTTCAAACATTTCGAAAGATTTCAAAGATTTCACAAAGATTATAAGATTTTGAAAGATTTCAAACGATTTCAAAAGATTTTAGAAGGTTCAACAGATTTTAGAAGATTTCACTAGGATTTTAAACCTTTCAAAAAATTTAAAACGTACTTCAAACATTTTCACAAGAATTTTAAGGATTTCAACAGATTTCAAACGATTTCGAAAGGTTTCAAAAGATTTGAGAAGATTTCAAAAGATATCACAAACATTTCCCGCATTTGACTGGACGTTTGGCCAGGGGAGAGGAAAACTGCAGAAAACTTCTTCCCGAGTTCAGCCGGTTTTTTCGACAGTCGAGATTTGAAGGTAGACGTAAGCCTGGAAGAAGCAGAATGTCGATCGGACTAGAAAGTCGGGAAGTCATTCAGAAAAAAGTTTGTTTTTAAAGTTATATAAATATAATTTTCCTAAGATTCTTGAAAAAATTAAAAACGATTTTTTAAGATTTCAAACGTATCAAAAAAATCTAGAAAATTAAACAAATATATATTTTACAGAATTCTATAAAATGTTAGGACAAATTCGAATCAGTTTATAAGATATTTAGGGCTTTTTGAAGTTTGAAAGAAATTAAAAAATATTTGATAAATTTTCGGAAAACTTTCCAAATTTTAAAGCATTTTTATTCTCTTCAAAACCTCTTAAATTCTTAAATATCACTTGAACTTACTAAAATTGTCCTTACAATATTGAAAAGCCATTCAAAATTTTAAAAATTGACTTAAAATTTTGCACACTTTTAGAAATCTTTTAAAATTTGCTTTAGAACTTATCTTTTCAAAATAAAAAATTATTTCACATTTTTATTCTCTTAAATTTTTATTTTTTTTTATTTACATTCTCTTAAAAAAAAACCTTTCAAAATTCTTTTGAAGCTTCTAAAGTTTTTGTTTAAAATCTTTACAAATCTACATTTTTTACAATTTTTCAACTCTTTTCATGTCTAAAATTATTTTTTAATCTTTTCAAATCTTCTAAATATCACTTGAATTTACTAGAATTTTGTTTTTAATTTCTTAATCTGGCTAAATTGCAATATTTTGCTTGTAATTCTTCTCACTCTTCAGTGAAATTTTAGGAAATCATTTACAAAATTTTAAAAAATTTTCAAGTTTCTCCTAAAATTCTTCTTAAAAAAATAATTTTAAATTTTCTCATGAAACCTTAAGAAAATTCTTTTCGAATCTTTTTAGAACTTCGAAACCTTCTGAATATTTTTTAAGTTTATTCGAATTTTTCCTACATTTTTTTCAAAATCTACAAAATTAACAAAATTGCTTTAAAATAATTTAGATTCTTCTTTGAAAATTTTGGAATTCTTTTAAAATGTTTTGAAATCTCTTTACATGTATTCTTGAAACCTTCCAAAATTCTTAAAAAGCTTTTTCTTTTTAGAAATCTACATTTTCGTTCATTTTTTGAAATCTTAAGAATTTTTAATTATTTCAGAATCGTTTCAAAACTTCTAAATATCTCTTAAAATTAATCGATTTTCTACTACAGTTTTGTAATATTGGAAAATTGCTCAATTGTGCTTTAAAATCTTCTACACTCTTTTATAAATTTTAGGAAATCTTTTCAAACGTTTAGAAATCTTTTTCGGTTTTTTCCTTACATTCATTTTCATGAATCGTGTCAGAACTTCTAAATAATAATAATAATTAAAAATAAATAAACTAAATAATTAAAATCTTAAGAACATTTGAAAAAAAAATTAAGAAAATGTAGATTTTTGAAGTATTCGAAAAAAAAATTATTAACTTTCTAAGACATTTAAAAGTTTCAAAATATTTCCAAACATTTCGTAAAAGAATGTAGAAGATTTGAAAGACGAATTTTCAAGAATTTTGAAAGGGTTCAAGAGAATCAGAAAATTTTCTTTAGGTTGCTAAGAAAATTTAAAATAATTTTTTTATTTTTAAAAATTATTCTAAAAAGAATATTTCAAAAACGTTAAAACCATTTCAAAATATTTCCAAAATTATCAAAAAAGAATCTGGAAGATTTTAAGGCAATTTTTTTAAAATTTATTTCTTAAAATTTATAAAATATTTTTAACATTCTTCCAAACTTCTAAAATACCTCAACATATTTTAAACTGACTCGAATTTTTCCTAATATTTTGTCGAACCCTGTAAAATTGAAAAATTATCTTTAAAATTTTCCAGATTCTTTTTCAATACATATGAAATCTTTAAAAATTCTCTTGAATATTCTGAAGAATCTTAGGAATATTATATTTATATAACTTGGAAGAAAAATTCATAATACTTATTTCATTCTTCTCAAATCTAAGAATCTAATTTCAGCTTGAATTTAAGTGGTCAAAATCTTTTAACAAATAAATGGTTATTATTCGAAATTTTTATTTTGTATTAAAATTTTGTATTTAAATTTCCCAACTTTTGATTGACTGGTAATAAATCGACAAATTTCAACTCGTCACGCGGTGTTACCATTGAATCGTATAATTTAATAATAATAATAATAAAATTATTTCACGCAGAAAATAAAAATGTATGGCCAGAGATTTCCCGGATCTTTTCCTGAATTCCCGGCATTTAACCGTATTTTTCAGGGTGCACAAAATTCCTGGTTCTCCTGTATTCCCGGTCGCTAGACACCCTGATTACTAATGTAATAAAATGGGGTTGTTGCATGAATTGTAGATAATATATTTTTTAAATGCTGCATAAAATTCTAAAATTCTAAAAATTTTAGTACATTTCAAAATTTTTTCAATACTTAAATTCTGAAAAAAAAAAATATTTAAAAAAAAGGAGCGAAACCCCTTTTCAAACAACTTCGTGACCTTGAAACACCACATCCTACAAAAAGCTTAACCAATCAGAATGATGGTATGCAGTGTCCCTATTGACTAACGAAGTATCAGCAAAAAAATTTGTGACCGTCCACATATCGAATTTTCGCACATTTGCACTGCCGCACTTTGCAAATCCCGTTTTTAGTTAAATTCTAAGTATTTTAAACACCTTTTTTAGCCCATCTTCGAATTTTTTTAACACATTTTAAATAATAAACGTGAAAATAGGTTATGTTTACTACAGTAAATAGCGTCCATATTAAATTCACTCGTAAACTGCACTAATCAGACTGATGTTTACTTCCGACGCTAGTCCAATCAAAATGCCTCATCTTCCCGCACAAAATTTAAAAAGTATACTCCTTAAACATTAAAAAAAATATTCAAACATTATTTAAAAAAACTTTCTTTAAGTCATTAAATTCAGTTTTTAGTGCTCTTTTAATTTCTCTAGGAAAGAAATATATTTGAAAATATGCAACAACCCCATTAGCAGAATATTAATTTTTGTACCTCTTCTAGTTGACCCATTGAACTCTCGATTGCTTGATGAATACTTTGAGCGCTGTCAAACTCACTCGGATCTAATTTGATGTTGTCAAAAACTTGAAATATTTCCTTCAATTTTTTGTCACCATTCCAAATATCGAAGGCCATGTCTAGTTTAAATAAAAACGATTCTATAAAGTCGCTAGTACCATTTCTGTCCCTTGCTTGTTCATAAATTTCTGGTGTTGTAATTTCATGGCCACAAACAGCCACGTCGATTATTTTAACCGCTATGGGTAATTCTTTTTCAACTTTTGCCAGCATTGTCTGAAAGAATCAATTTAAAATTCTAGTTCATTTCTAATTAGGGCCCACTTGAAAAAGTGGACGTACAAAAGGACGTAAAAAAGTACGTATAAAAAGACGTAAAAAAGGACGTACCAAAGAACGTACTAAAGGACGTACTAAGGGATGTACCAAGGGACGTACCAAAGCAAATCCCAAATTGGGATACAAAATTACGTACTTTGGTACATCCTTTTGTACGTCCTTTGGTACGTACTTTGGTACCTCATTTCTGAAGTAATTTCCTTTTTGAAGAAAAGTGCTTAAAGATTATTTTTTTAATTTAACGTTTAATAGATTGGTACATAGTCCAGGAAAACGTGTAGCCAAATTGGTATCAAAGGACGTACCAAAGTACGTCATTTTGTATCCCAATTTGGGACGTCCTTTGGTACGTCCTTTGGTGCGTCCTTTTTACGTACTTTTTTACGTACTTTTGTGTGTCCACTTTTTCAAGTGGGGGCCGTTCAAAAGCTACGTCACAACTTCCAGGGGGCGGGGGTAACAGGCTTTGTGACGATTTGTGAAGTGAGGGGGGGGGGGGGATTAACACAGAATATGACAACCCACACGGAAAATAAAAATATGAATAACAATTTTTTGAAATGCTTGAACAAATTGAAATTAGTGATTTTCTTTTACCAGTGAAGTATCAAAATACAGACTTCACACGCTTTCCCCTATTCCCTCCCTCTTTACACCTTTTTCCAAGAATTCCTCTGTTCACCCCTGCTTTCAAGAAACTTACCCTTTTAAGGGTTTCGTAGCCGCGGGCAGAAACCCTTAAATTTTCGGTCGGGTGTCGTCCATCCATCGTAAATTTTCCCAAGAAGGGGAAATGAGGGGAACTCATAACTCACAAGGGAAGAAGAAATGAGGGGAAATGAGGATAGGGGTAGTAGGAGAAGTGGTGGGAAATGGAGAGAGGAAAAGAGAGGGGCAATAAGGGGAGTAGAGGCAGTGAGGGAAAATTTAGGGGAAATGAAAAGAGGGGAAAATAGATATGGAAGAAGTTGGGGAAGGGGTGGGAAGCGAAAGTTGAAGAGTGGGGAGGGGAAGTGTGGTAAGTAGGGGAAATAAGGAAGGAAAAGTATGGGAGGGGGAGGTTTGAACGACTTATTTAAGTCCTAATAAGCTACAAAACCCTTTTTTGTAGGCGCAAGGCGCCTAATTTGACTAATTTTTTTCTTTTTTTCCACTCAGATGCAAAATAAATTAATGAAACCCCATTAGAGAATCCAATCGTTTTTCGTTGAAAGCTAATTCTTTTTAATTGAAAAGTCTGCTATTATATTTCTAGTTTAGAATTTATCTTTTTTGGCTGAAGATGCAACTATTTGGCTGAAAGTTGAACTAATTTATTCAACATTCATTTTATTGGGTGAAGATTGAATTGTTTTGTTGAGAATTCGTTCTTTTTTGGTTGAAAATTAATTTTTTCTAACTGAAAATTTAACTATTCCATTATTGGTTGAAAAATGATCATTTTTAGTTGAAAATTCAACAATTTGGTTGAGAATTCAACTACTCAGTTGAAAGTTGAACTACTTTGTTAAAAATTCATTTCTGTAGTCGAACATGCATCTCTTTGGTTGAAAAATTTACTATTTTGTTGAAAATTCGTTTTTGTTTTTGCACTAAAAACCTATTTTTTAAACTGCACATTTAACCATTTCATTTTTGGTTAAATATTGATCGTTTTTAGTTTAAGATTTAACTAGTTTAACCAATCCGTCTTTTTGGGTTGAAAATGCTATTATTTTCGTAGAAATTCAACTATTGGGTTGAAATTTAAATTTTTGATTGAAAATTCATATTTTCGGGTTAAAACATTCAACTGTTTTCTAGAGAATTCGCCTTTTTGGTTTAAAAATTCAACAATTTAGTAAAACTTTATTTTCTCTTTTAACTGAAAAATCTTTCCTGGATGAAAATTTAACTCTTTTGTTGAAAATTCGTCTTTTTGGTAGAAAATTAATCTTCTTGGCAGAAAATTCATCTATTTGGTTGAAGATTCATCAATTTAGTTGAAAATTAATCTCTTTGGTTTGAAATTTTACTATATTGTTGGAATATCGATTATTTTGATACAAAATTAATTTTTTTAACTGAAAATTGAACTATTCCTTTTTTGGTTGAAAATTTATACTTTTTAGTTGAAAATTAAACTATTTGGTTAAAAATTTATTCATTTTGTTACAAATTCTGTTTTTTTCTTGTTTGAAAATTAATTTTTTACTAAAAATTTAACTAATCCATTTTTGGTTGAGAATTGACCTTTTTTAATGGAAAATTGAACTATTTGTTTGAAATTTATTAATTTTTTTGTTAAAAAGGTTATGTAGTTACCTATCTGGTTTAAAATTAATCTTCCTTGGTTCAGGATTCAACTATTTTGTTGAAAATTCATCTTTTTGGTAGAAAATTAATCTTCTTGATAGAAAATTAATTTGTTGTTGTTAAAGATTCGTCATTTTAGTTGAAAATTCATTTTGTTGGTTGAAAATGTAACTATTTTGTTGAAAATTCATGTATTTTGTTAAAAATTAATTTTTTTTTGTAGAAAATTAATCTTATTGGTTGAAAATAAATCTTTTGGGTTAAGCATTAATTTCTTTGGTTGAAAATTTAACCCGAAAAGAAAAATTTATAACGGTCAGGGAAATTGAAAAATTGGTCCGGGAAAAATTAGGGAAAGTTAGGGAATTCCGAAATTGATATTTTGTAGCAACCCTGTTTTTGAAATACTAACGCGCCTCAAGTTAAATTTTATTAGGAGTGGGAAAAAGTAGAGGTTGAAGGGAGTGACAAGTGGGATAATGTCCTGATTTTCCGATCAAGCCTATCAAACTCACCCTACCAAAATAGCATGACGTAGTTTTTGAACAGCCCCTTATTCGTTCAAGAACCCTCACATTATCAGGATATACCGGGATATCCCATTCGATCCAATTTATCTCCCATGTTATCCCAAGGATATCCCAGGGTAACCCGTCGGATATCCTGCAAGGCGGAAATTGAGATATCCCAGGGATACCCCCAGGATATCCGGGATGCCTATGGGACGTTTCTGGGATATTCAAATGTCCCAAGTAGGATATTAAATTTTTTATATATCCTGCTTGGGACACTTTAATATTCCAGAAATGTCCCATAGACATCCCGAATATCCTGGGGATATCCCAGGAATAACCTGTCGGATATCCTGAAAGACGGAAATTTGAATATTCCAAGAACGTCTCATAGACATCCCGGATATCCTGGAGATATCCCAGTGACAAACCGTCGAATATCCTGGAGATATCTCAGGAATAACCCATCGGATATCTTGCAAAGTGGAAATTGAGATATCTCAGGGATATCCCCAGGATATCCGAGATGTCTATGGAATGTTTCTGGGATATTCAAATGTCCCAAGTAGGATATTAAAATTTTTTATATATCCTGATTGGGACGTTTGAATATCCCAGAAATGTCCCATAGACATCCTGAATATCCTGGGTATATCCCAGGGATACCCCCAGGATATCCGGGATGCTTATGGGACGTTTCTGGGATATTCAAATGTCCCAAGTAGGATATTAAATTTTTTATATATCCTGCTTGGGACACTTTAATATTCCAGAAATGTCCCATAGACATCCCGGATATCCTGGGGATATCCCAGGAATAACCTATCGGATATCCTGAAAGACGGAAATTGGGATATCCCCAGGATATCCGAGATGTCTATGGGATGTTTCTGGGATATTCAAATGTCCCAAGTAGGATATTAAAATTTTTTATATATCCTGCTTGGGACGTTTGAATATCCCAGAAACGTCCCATAGACATCCTGAATATCCTGGGTATATCCCAGGGATAACCCGTAGGATATCCTCCAAGGCGTAATTGAGATATCCCAGGGATATCCTCAGGATGTCCGAGGTGTCTATGGGACGTTTCTGGAATATTTAAGTGCCCCAAGTGGGATATTAAAATATCTATATATGTATATCCTACTTGGTACATTTGAATATGTCAGAAACGTCCTATAGACATCCCGGATATCCTGGGGATATCCCTGGGATAAACCGTCAGACATCCTGGAGATATTTCAGGAATATACCTTGCAAAGTGGAAAATGGGATATCCCAGGGATAACCTCAGAATATCCGGGATGTCTATGGGGCGTTTCTGGGATATCCAAATGTCCCAAATATGATTTTACAATTTGTGAATATCCACCTTGGGACATTTGAATATTCCAGAAAGGTCCCATAGACATTTCGGATATCCTGGGGATATCCCAGGCATAAGCCGTCGGATATACTGGAGATATATTGGATATCTTGCAAAGTAAAGATTCGGATATCTCATGGATATCCATAGCATATCCGGGATGTCTATGAAACGTTTCTGGGATATTAAAATGTCCCAAGTAGAATATTAAAATTTGTTATATATCCTACATGGGACATTTGAATATTCCAAGAACGTCTCATAGACATCCCGGATATCCTGGAGATATCCCAGTGACAAACCGTCGAATATCCTGGAGATATCTCAGGAATAACCCATCGGATATCTTGCAAAGTGGAAATTGAGATATCTCAGGGATATCCCCAGGATATCCCCAAGATATCCGGGATATCCATGGGACGTTTCTGAGATATTCAAATGTACCAAGTAGGATAATAAAATTTTTTATATATCCTACTTGGGATAATGCCTCGGATATCCTGGAGATATGCCAGCAATAACCCGTCGGATATCTTGCAGAATGGAAATTGGGATATATCAGGGATATCACCATGATATCTGGGATGTCTATGCGACGTTTCTGGTATATTCAAATTTCTCAATGTATTAAAATTTTTATATATCCTACTTGGGACATTTGAATATCCCAGGAACGTCCCATAAACATCCAGGATATCCTGGAGATATCCCAGGGGTAACCTGTCGGATATCATGGGGATATCACGGAGATAATCTGTCGGATATCCAAGAGATAACCCATCGATTATCCTGGGGATATCCCAGGGATAAACCATCGGATATCCTGGGGATATCGCAGGAATAACCCGCCAGATATCTTGCAAAGTAGAAATTGGAATATCTCAGGGATATCCCCAGGATATCCGAGATTACCATGGGACCTTTGTGGGATATTCGAATGTCCCGAGTAGGATATTAAAATTTGTAGATATTCTACTTGATACATTTGAATATTCCAGGAACGTCCCATAGACATCCCGGATATCCTAAGGATATCTCAGAAATAACCCGTCGGATATCCTGGAGATATCCCAGGAATAACCCGTCGGATATCTTGCAAAGTAGAAATTGGGATATCTCAGGGATATCCCCAGAATATCCGGGATATCTATGGAACCTTTCTGGGATATTCAAATGTCCCAAGTAAGATATTAAAATTTTTTTTATATCCTATTCGGGACATTTGCATATTTTAGGAACGTCCCATAAACATCCTGGATATCCTGGGGATATCCCAGAGATAACCCATCGGATATCCTGGAGAGATCCAAGGAATAGCCGGTCGGATATCATGCAAAGTAGAAATTGAAATATCCCATCGATACCCCCAGAATATCCGGGATGTCTATGGGACGTTTCTGGGTTATTCGAATGTCCCAAGTATCCTACTTGGGACATTTGAAAATCCCAGAAACGTCCGATAAACATCTCGGATATCCTGGGGATATCCCTGTGATATCCCAATCTCTGCCTTGCAGGATATCCGAAGGGTTATTCCTGGGATAATCTGGGACATAAATGGGATCGAATGGGATATTCCGGTATATCCTATTGCTGTGAGGGAAATAAATAATATTGACTTTAGAAAATCAATACCCACATTCATATAATTCAAGGTGATTCTCATAGAAGAAATATGAATGTTATGTTCACAGTAGGGAATAATGGAAGGCTTGTTAAAATTTCCGTTAACGACACCATTCAAATGAACGATGAAAGTGCTGAGTGACAAAGTTGATAAGACTCCAGGAAGAACTTCGCCAACATTTGCAAATGTGAGAATATCATTTTCAACCGGGACTGTTGAATCCAACTCGTGTGTTAGTTCAAAATCGGTCCAGTTATCAAGAGAAGTGATGGGACGAGATTGAAGGAGAAATATTTTATCACCGATAATAGCCCATTCAATATCTCGAGAACTCTGGAATATATTTTCCAACTGTATCCCAACTTTAGCTAAATTGAGAGCGATCTGGTTTGAAAGAGAGCTTTTTTTCATTTCCTCTTCAGTGAGTTCATTGAGACTAGTTCCGGAATTTTCGCTCATTGTAATCTTTTGAGATTTGGATCCTACTTCAATGCTTTTTATTGTTAAAATGTCGTTCCAGTCTCTTTCAAGAATTATTGTGTCTGGTTCCACCATTGCAGAAACTACTGTCTGAAATGAAAAATTAACACATAAGAGTTAGAACAGCTGCCCGAGAATATTTTTATCCTTTATCTCATCTATTTACGATTGCACATAGAACTCAAGTCTCTTTTTATCCTTTTCACGTTAAATTTTGTTCATTTGTATTTAATCATGTGCTTAAAAAATATAAATTAAAAGATGTGTGCAGCAACGCGACGCACAATATTCCACGTCAATATTGCAATAAATGTGAAAAATGATGAAAACAATGCGATAAGTTCGCTAACGCTCGACACAACGTGTGCGCTCCATCCATGTGCTAACATAGGATCTGTCCTATGTTAGCACATGGATGGAGCTTGTGCCATGCGTCCATAAACGTATCCCATTGTAGGCAGGGCCTTACGATCGTGCAAATGCATAACCGTTCCGTTCACGCGGTCTACTAGGGTAGGGTGGCCGCAAAACTTAATTTTCACAATTCCCTGTCTTTTCTCTGATTTTTCCCTCAATAACTTTTTTCCCTGTCCATTATTATTAGAAGAACAAAATTCTAATCTTGTCATTTATTCAATATAGAATATTAATAATAATTTATATAGTGGAGAGTAGTCCTAAGTCGGCACAGTAAGAGTTTTTGTCGAAAACAGAGGGTAAACAGGATTTAATGGCGCTTCAATGTCTTTGGTCAGGTACCACGATCCTTTATCTACAATTGTAGGTCGTTCGGAGCTGTGTGGAGTGATTTTTGCAGTCGCAATGCAGCGCAACGTGAACAAGTCGATTTTTGCTATTTCTCAAAATGGTGGTTCTAAGCCGGCAACCCCTGGTCCTGAGTCGGCACAACAAATTTTCCGCTCAAATGCAAGAAAAAGGGCAGGTTATTTAAGTTTTAGGAGGAAATGGACGTTAAACGAACTGCAGTGAAAAAACATGTAGAATATTGAAAATAAAATCAGCGAGAAATTAATGAGAAAACACAAAAAATAAAAGGATAGCTACCAGAGACAAGCAACATGCAGTCAAAACACAATCAAACTAAACAAAACAACAAGAGACGAGTGACATGGAATTGAAACACAACAAAATAAAATAACACACAAATAACAACAAAAGCAACAAAGAAAGGTGCCGAATCAGGACTACATGTGTGGTGCCGACTCAGTACCAATACGAATATTTACACATTTCATGCTATTATGCACACGAAAAAAATCCGAATGAAAAATCGTCTTTATCAGGCGAAAATGGAATTCCGTTTGCACGCAAAATTTATACCTGACTCACGCTGTCAAGCGAAAACTAAAGCGACAATTGTCAGCGTAAATTACGTCCATGTCTGCCAACCTGTCATACGACATAATGGTTAAGCCTACACGCGCGCCATCTCTGAGAAACACGAAGGTGCCGGCTTAAACCACAGTGCCGACTTAGGACCACTCTCCCCTATTAATAATTAATTAATATAGAATATAATATAGCTTAATTTACTTGAAACAAGTGAAAAAGTGACCTATTTTAACCGAAAAACTGGCCAAAAGTGACTAAATTTTAACCCAAAAAATAATTAATGTGTATTAATAATGTGACTGATTAATTTAAAAGAATTGAAAAGAATTTGATTTATAGGACTTCAAAACAATTCAAGTTCAATTCAAAAGATTTCAAATGAATTGGAAAAAATGTTTAAAATCCGAAAAATGCCATTGACTTCAGAAGAATTGGTGAATATTTTTTAGAGGAATTAAAGGAAAAAAGAAGAATTCGAATTAATTCATGAAAATTCGAAGTAAACTTTTGAAAAATCAAGTAAATTGAAAACAAATCAAAAATATGAAAAATTCGCTGAATTCAGTAAGTTTAAAATGAGTGTAGAAAAATTCAAGGGAATTCAAATGAAGTTCATTAAATGCCTAAGAATTTAAAGTGAGTTTAAAAGACTTCAGGGTTTAATTAAACAAAAAATAAAATAAAATCCATTGAATTGAGTAGAATTCATTGCCTTTACAAAAATGTAATTAAATTTCGAAAACTCACGAGAATTTCGAGGAATTCAAGAGAATTTAAAAGAATTTAGGATAAATCAATGAGAATTCAGAGTGAATTTCAAATGAATTTAAATGAATTGCAAGAAACTGTTGAAAGTCTCTTCAAATCTTTGAAACTCTACGAAATCCCTCACTTCTTGTGAATAAATTGTTTGAACTGAATTAAAATATTATAAAATCTCATAAAATTCTATGAAATCTGATGACATTGCCTGAAATGCTGCAAAATTTATTAAAATACCTTGAGGGCTTTTAAAATCCCTGAAAATCATTGAAATCCTCGGAAATCTGATGAAATCCCGTGGAATCTTTTAAAATACCCTAAAATATTTCAAATCCTTGAAATCCCGTTAAATCACTGAAATCAGTTCAAAATTTCTTGGGATCTTTTAAACTATCCTAAAATATTTACTACAACCTTTGGAAATACCTTGCAATTTTATAAAGCTCATGAAAATTCCTTGGAATTTCAAAAAAAAAAAACCTAAAATATTCAAAATCCTTTGAAATCCCATTAAATTCCTGAAATCAATTTCAAATTCCTCAAGATCTTTTATATCACTGAAAAATATTTACAATGTTTTGAAATCCCTTGCATTTTTTTTAAGTTCATGGAAATTCCTTGCAATTTTAGAAAATATATCTTGAAATATTTGTTAATACTTTGATATATATATTTCAAAAACTTGGAAATCCCATTAAATTACTTAAATCAGCTGAAATCAAATTGAAATGTAAAGGAATATTTTTAAATACACCAAAGTATTTCAAATCCGTTGAAATCTCTTCAAATTATTTAAATCAATCAAAAACTCCTTGGAATATTTTAAAATTACCTACAATATTTCAAATCCTTTGAAATATTTTGAAATCCCTTCAAACTTGAAATCGTCTTGAAATCCTTTGAACCCTCAAGTATGTCAAATATTTTGAAACTCCATCAAATTACTGAAATGAATTGAAAATTCCGTGGAATCTTTTAAAATACTCTAAAATATTTCAAATCTTTTACCTTTGAAAAAAAAATTTAAACCGCTCAAAATATTGAAATTTATTGAAAATTCCTTTCAATCTTGAAAAAATATCCTAAAGCCTTTGAAATTATTTAAAATCTTTGGAAAAATCTTAAAATATTTCTATATTTGAAATATTCCAATGAATTAAAAAAATATGTTTGAGAATCTTTTCAAATCTTTGAATCCCTAAGAAATCCCTCACTTACTGCGAATACAATCTTTCAAATCTATTAAAATATTATAAAAATACGTAAAATTAAATTAGATCTGATATTTCCTGAATACACGGATTTATTGAAATACTTTGAGAGCTTTTAAAATCCGTTAATGTTATTGAAATCCTCGGAAATCTTGAATAATCCCTTGCAATCTTTTTAAAAGTTTTAGAACCTAATAGGTCCTATGAAATCGTTCCATATCTTCCGAAATTCTAGTAAATTCTTGAAAACCCCATACAAATGTTTTATAAATCCCTTAAAATTATTAAAATCATTGGAGATTCCTTGAAAAGTTTTTAAACTTTTGAAAATTCATTTGAATCTTTTAAAATTACCTAAAACGTTTTAAATCCTCTTTAATCTTTTGAAATCCCTTTAAGTTTTTAAAAACTCGTGAAAATTCCTTGGAATTTTTTTAATACCCGAAAATATTTCAAATCCTTTGGAATACCTTGAAATTATTGAAATCCCCTTCAAATATCCTCAAAATCTCTTAAAATATGTGTAAGGCTTTAAAATCTTTTAAAATCCCTTAAAATTATTGAAATCTATTAAGAAATCCTTGGAATCTTTTAAAATGTTTTTAATCCTTTGAAATCTTTTTAAATCCCTAAAATTATTGAAATCTATTAAAAATTCCCTGGAATCTTTTAAAATACCCTACAATACTTAAAATCCTTTAAAATCTTTGAAATCCCTTGAAACTTTTTAAAACATAAAAATTACATGGAATTTTTAAAATACCCTTAAATCTTTAAAATTCTTTGAAATCCCTTCCAAATATTAAAATCTTTAAAAAATGTCTTACAATCATTTAAAATACCCTAAAATATTTTAAAAGTATTCAAGAAAGTTCAGAAATAGTAAATATCTGAATCGGTTGATTCATTGAAAGAAAAGTGACTAAAGTGATCTTGTTATTTTAAAAGTGACTATAGTGATTTTATCTTAGAAAAGTCATTTGAGAAAAAAAAGTTACTAAAAGTGACTGTTTTGCAGCCCTGATTATTCTTGAGTTACTTAAAGTGCTTCTTACAGGAATTCCCAAACTTTTGCCATTTTTTTTCAAATTCCTGACTTTTCCCTGACTTCCCAGGTTTTCTCTCACCTGCGGCCACCCTGTAGAAGAATATATACTATTTGGGAAATGAGATTTAATTTTTGAAATATTACCTCGCCAAGGCCATAATTTGAAGTGATTAGAATATTTCTTGGATCGCCTGTTGTTGGATGTCTGGTAAACATAACACCTGCTACTTCGGCATTCACCATTTTTTGGACACAAACTCCCATTGAGGCTTTTATGGGCAATCCTTGTCTCCTTCTATAAAATATTTTTCAAAAATGAGTCAAAGCAGATACTTTGCGCCTACAAAACAGGGTTTCGTAGCCCTTTAAAACTTTAATTAAGTCGTTCAAACCTTCCCCTCCCATATTTTCCTTCCCCCACTAACCCTACATTCCCCTACTTCCCCTCTTCAGCCCTACTAACCCTCTCCATAATTCAACCTTTGCTTCCACTCCCTTCCCCAACTTCTTCCTCAACTGCTTCCCCCTCTCCACACTTCTCTCACATTTCCCCTCACTTCCTCTACCCCCCTCATTTCCCCAAGTTCCGCTTTCCATTTTCCCCTACTTACCCTTCTTTTAATTTCCTGCTTCTCATATCATCATTTCCGTGACGTCCCCTACTTCCCCTCTTTCCATTTCCCTTCACTTTCCCAACCCGTATTTCCCCTCACTTCCCCAGCCCGTTTTGAGTTGTGAGTTGTAATTTGTGAATTGGGAGTTAGGAGTTCCCCTCCCTTCCCCTTCTGCTCGGGGCTACGAAACCCTAAAAAGTTAGGTAAAAAAAAAAATATATACATATAAATGTATGAAGCTTAAAATTCTAAATTGAAAATGAGTTTTTCTACCTGTATTCAACACTCTGATAAGTGTAAAGACTCGCCCAACAATGTGCAACATATTTCAAAATATTTTCTGCATCCTGAATCCCAAGAAAAGTCGAATTTTGACCAGCGGCTGAAGTTTCTTCACTATCTTCCCCAACTGCACTTGATCTAACAGCAAAACGTACTGAATTTCCCTGTGCATTCCTCAACTTCTCATCATCTTCCAAATCCTTTAAAGCTTTTAATATTGCTTCTCGTACTGGCGCAATTATAGTTGCACTTTCCAATAACGAAACAATTCTGAAATATAAATTTCATATCAAATTGATTCGTCGATACAATTTTTTTAAAAATTCGTTTAATCCTCACCTTTCGCAATTATTTTTCAAAAACTCAGTTTTTTTATTGGTGTGGAATTTTTCAAGATCATCAATAGCTTGTGACAAATTTTCACACGAATCGATTTGATACTTTAGTGCAGGAGCTGTTATGCAAAAGCCTTGTGGAACAGAAAACTGAAATTTCAAAAATTAGAAATCAAACCAAAACTTTTCCGCCCCTACTCTCCCTACTCCCGATACTTCCCCTTCCCAGCAATCACTTCCCCTCCACTACTCACCCGGAATACCCTACTACCCCACCCATATCCCCTATTTCCCCTTCATTGTCCCTTACTACCCTCCCATAATTTCCCTTACCCCCCCCCCTAACTTCCCCGCTAAGGGGTCGTTCAAAAACCACGTCACGGTTCTTTAAACACCCCCCCCCCC